>JBBMOC010001354.1:0-12406 GCA_037975185.1 Centropyge bicolor | reverse complement strand
CAGCTTCCTCATGGACCTCAGTGTAACGAAGCTGCTCAGAGGTAGGCGCGCGCACACACACACACACACACACACACACACACACACACACACACACACACACACACACACACACACACACACACACACACACACACATTGATTTACAGGACAGATTATTAATGCTTCTCTGTCACCTGCAGCTCACCAGCGGCTCTATGTGATGCTGGAGGGAAACAGTCTGCTGCAGTTCTTCTGCTGGACCCTTTACCCAGCATGCCTCTGTGCAGTCGCATCGTCCTTCTCCCACAACATCTGCCCCTTCTCCACAGGTCTGTCCCACAACAGAAATAGGCCCAAAAAAAAGTTCAGATTGGAGATTTAGTTTATTCATTTTTCCAAGACCCAGATACCAGCAAAACTCACTTTGATTTAAATGAGTTTATTCACTGGACTCAACTAATGAAATCATGACTGACTATAAGTTTTATATAAAGCTCAAGAGCCAGATATTTGTGGCACTCTAAAAAAGAATGAATCTCGGGCTCACACTTGTCATGTGGATACAATCATGGCATTAAGTTAATGCTTCTGTTGCTTCACATCTGCTGAATTTGTAAAAAAAAAAATGCGACTAACAAATTTGAGGTATAAACTTAAAAAGGAAAAATGTGTGAGTGTTATGTTTACAGCTTGTTTCTAGTGCCCCCAAGTGGCCAAAAAAATCAGTCACTGCTTGGTTAAGAATTAAGTTATTAGTACTGAATGTAGATTTAATATTAACCTGTGTCTTTTTGATTCAAAACTATACAAGTAGAAACAAATACTAACTGGTTATATAAGCTAGTTATAGTGTTAAAATATAGATGCACTGTTCTGTGTCATTCATTCATCTTCCTGATTATTCTACTATTCATATGGAAGTCTATAGGCTAGAAAGCAAGACCAGATAAGGAACTGTCTCACATGACTTTCTAAGGCTATGTCATAATGTGATAGCACATTAGAGGATACAGTATCTTTAAGTCAGTCTCCATCCTCCGTGCTGCAGAATTACCCTTTAAAAAGATGAGCTGAGGACCAGAGACACTTAACGCTGCACTTACATATCTGGATTTCTCCTCGGGTTCTTTTAACAGCATCTTTCTTTCCCATCTAATGTAAATGGCGTTGAGAAAAAGTCGAGCGTGATATCATCTTTCACATTCAGTGAGCGGTGAAGGGAAACGTACGACATGAAAAGTCAACTGTGATTTTATCTGTCTCGCTTCCTCTAAAAGCATTTATATATGTCAGTATAAATATGTTTGATTTAAGTGACCAAGTTCCCAGAAGAAGCGTCCTCATACCTGGAAACATGATGTGCAGTTATGATGACTATAACTTCACTAATCACAAACTAAATTATGCTTCATTTTCAACTTGATTTGTGACAGACAGACAGACAGACAGACAGAGTACTTTATTAATCCCTTTGGGAGGTTCCCTCCGGGAAATTGGCATCTCCATCGCATTCTCATATATTGCACTGTTAAATATAGAATACAAAGTATAAAATAGAATAGAAAATAAAAATATATAAAAAATCTGAAAAAGGACACAATAAATTAGGCAGTAGAGGTAGCAAAAATTTGAATCAAAATAGGCACTTGTAGGAGATCAACAGAAAATATGCATACGTGTATGTGTGCTGAGTGTAGCAGCAGTGGGTATGGAATGCTGATGGTAATGATAGAGTGCATATGGCAGTATACTATGATAAAATAATATAATATAGCATGTAATAGTAGTATGATATAGCATATACAATGTATAACATCCAAGAGTATAACATACATGTACATGTATAATATAATAATATAGTAGTGTAATGTGATGTAGACTACACTCCACTACATATAATAGTAATAGCAGTAATATACTACTAGTTAGCTATCATATATAATATAATACTAATATAATAATATAGTATGTTGTATAATAATAATACTACTATACTACACTGTGCTATATGACATCAACAACAGCAGTGTCAGAAATAATAGCGGTAGTAGTCATAATGATAATAGTAATAGTAACAGTAGTAGTAATAGTGATACAGCAGTGACGGTGTAGTATTGCTAGACATTTAAACAGTCCAGTTATATTGCACATGAGTGGAGTCCAGTTTATTGCACAGTCTATAGTCTATAGTCCCTCTGTTCTTCTGTTCGTCCTCCTCCCCCCCAGTGAGGAGTTGAACAGTTTGATGGCACGGGGGACAAAGGAGTTTTTCAGTCTGCTAGTCCTGCACCTGGGGAGGAGCAGCCTCTTACTGAACAGGCTCCTCTGGCTGCTGGTGACAGTGTGCAGAGGGTGGCTGGCATTGTCCAGGATGACCAGCAGTTTGTTAACAGTCCTCTTCTCTGCCACTGTTGCCAGAGGGTCCAGCTTCATCCCCACTACTGAGCTGGCCCTCCTGATCAGCTTCTCCAGCCTGGAGAGGTCTGCTTTTGTAGTGCTCCCTCCCCAGCACACCACAGCATAAGACAAAACGCTGGCGACCACAGACTGATAGAACATCCACAGGAGCTTCCTGCAGTGATGATTGTCCTTGAAATATCAAAGTCCTCACCGTCCTCTTTCCACCTGAAATCATTCCTGTGTGTTCACTTTTATCTATACACTTCAATTTAAAACTTCCTGATTGCTTTAATAGCTCCTGGTGTTTCACAAATCTCGTCCTGGTGCTTGACTCCTCCTCAGGTTCAGGGATACCAGAGGTCAGGACCATGCTGGCTGGGATTGAGATGCCTCATTATTTGTCTCTCACAAATATGTTTACCAAGTTCCTGGGTCTTATCTGCACGCTGGCGGCCGGCAGCACGGTCTTCCTGGGCAAAGTGGTGAGAGACGAATCAGTACAACTGCTTTACATTCAAAACATGCAGCTGCTCTTTAAAATCGTCTGCTTCATAATGAGTCACGTGTTTTCTATTCATGTGTTTTCTGTATTTGTCAAAGGGTCCGTTTGTGCATCTGTCCACCATGGCTGGAGCTTATCTGAGCAGCCTCTGCACTCTCATACAAGAGAAGAAGAAGGTGAAGCCACAGACAAGTCTGATTGATATTTAGTATAGACACTGAGGGATGGTGTGTTTTCATGTGTTCATTTCTACATGTAAAACATCCATGACTCACTCTTTCATAAAACATTCACCACAACAATATAAGGTTATGACATGTCAAAGCAAAAGAATGAACACAGCTTTAAGGAAAAGCAAATATTTATACATCTGCAATGATGGCCTTATAAATATTTTTCAGAATTTGACTAGAAATGGACATGGAAGGATCAGCCTGTCAGAATATTAGTAAATGTTATTGTCAAACAAGTTAAATATTGTTTTACATCTTCATAAAAGAAAAGATTTTTTAGTCAGAATAGTGTCCAAGAAACTGCAGAAACAGGCTTGAAAAAAAGTCCATTTTCAGTCCAGCTGTGAAACAAGTATTGTCGAGTTATTTCTCCTTTATATCAATGCCTGCCCAAACTCGACCTGGCATTGAGGACAACAGAGGACGCTGGACAACTCATATAATTTCTTCTGTTTCCTTTATTTAATCAACAGTGGTTCAGCCGTAATGGCAAAGGTTGATAACCTTAAAGGATAAAGAAAGTAGAATGTTAAACAATGAAATCACTTAATATTAATTAGCAAATCATATTTCATACATAAACATGTGCCACTTCATTCTTCAAAACTTAAACCATGTTAACTTAAACATTTTTATCACAGCTAAACTCTTAAATTATTCTATTTAATGTTTGCCCTATTTAAGCTTTACACTTTCTTTTAATAAATAAAATCCAGAGGCCTGCATAATGATAAAAGAAATTAACTTAAACAATTCCTCTTATTTTGGGAAAGTAGATTGACCTAATTTCATCACTAAATGATCCTGAATAAACCCCTAAAGAAACAATAAGCAAACACCAAACAAAGTTCACCAGTGGCGTCTCTGTAGTCATCTGCATTGATTGAGATTCTCAGTGCTCCTTGCTGCCTTGTCTCCCTCTGCTGCATGCTCTCTGGACAAAAGGCCTCACCTGTGCCAGTGACCTCCTGATGAGCCTCTCCTTCCTCCCTCTACCTGCATGCACTGTATCCACCGCTGCCCTCTGGTGCTCTTTAAAATCAATAAGTCTATTTAAGTGAACAAACTTATGAAAATAATCTGAATTAACAAAAAGAAAAATCATCACATGACCCAACAAGTATTCAGATTTACTTAAGTCAAATCAACCCCACATATACACTGTGTTAATGTATGTTGCATTTGATGTCTGTAGATGTTTAAGGTGCAGCTAATTATAACTTTATATAGATTTAGTTAGTTTACTGCAAAGCATCATATTCTATAAGACCATCATATGTTTGTATCGTCGCTGGCAATGTATTTTCCAGCTAATCCAATGTCATTTATCTTAAGAAGTTGACTTTTCTGAACTCACAGCAGAACACTTAATCCTTCAGTTTACCAGCAGCATTCAGCACATTTGAAGACGTGAAGCTCAGACAAATGTTGTGGAGTCAGAAGTGGAATATTTGCCTCTGTCTTTCAGGACAGAGCTGGTGGAGACATGCTGGTTGTCTCTGCTGCAGTCGGCGTCGCCAGCTGCTTCGGAGCGCCCATCAGTGGTGAGAGAGGTTCAGCAGGAGCAGCAGATGATTTTTATTTAGCTGCTTGTGCTATATCTGTCCTCCTCACACTTGTCTGCTTGATGCATTTCCACCTTTGATTTCCCTCTCGCACGCTTCACATATTTGCTCTCCCCTTTCATCCGCCCTCGCTCTTCTGCTCCTCCGTCATGTTTATATGTTTATCCTTTTTTCTCGCCTTCCTCCTCTTTTCATCACCTCGATCTCGGCCTCATATTTTCATCCTCACAACTCGCTTTTTATTATATTTTTGCAGCCTTGATGATGGTCAGATCTTTGGCCACATACAGGCAAATTAATATTTTTTTTCCAATTGTCTTTTGCTCCCTGATCCCCCACCTCCTGCAGGTGTCTTGTTCAGTGTGGAGGTGATGTCTTCTCACTTCGCCCTCAGGCTTTACTGCCCGTGCTTCTTCTCGGCCGTCTGCGGCGCCATGACCTTCCGCCTCTTCTCAGTGTGGAGTGGAGATGGAGGTAATGGAGGCTGTGATCAGCACTCACCCTTTCATGGTCGACAAAGAGACGGCTCAGCTCTGATTCGCTGACACTTTGACCTGAGAAAAAGGGGCCAATAACATGACCTAAGAGCTGAGGTTTTATCAAAGAAGTGCTAGTATGGATGACACCACTGTCCACATACTTTTGGCCTGGTGCTTTTGCAGTCTGTATATATGATTTTGCCACTAGGCATGGTCATATTAAAATGCTATTTTTTTCAACTGAGTTTGGTTTAAGCATTTTCCTCCCATGAGAAAGACACAACACTATTATTTCAAATTAAATGTAATACTTCCTTATTTGTCAGTGATGCTGACGATGAGCCCGTCACGACTGGGAACAGGCAAAATTAGCCGAAACATTCCACCTGACAGACTGTAAATTTCAATAAGAATCCCAATGTAATAAAGTGCGGGGAGATTAGATTTGGTTGGGCTGTGGGAGAAATTGGAGAGATGACTCCAATTTGTTTTGTGTCCACAGAGACTCTTCAGGCCCTTTTCAAAACTCATTTCCCCGCTGCTTTGCCTTTCTACCCGCTGGAGATTCTGCTGTTTGCTTTGCTGGGGTGAGTTTGTGCCGGACAGCATCTGCTCCGTTAAACAAGTGGCTGAGTCTCAGAAATAAGAACTGACATTTGTTATTCACACTCATATTAGTCACAGTGAAACATGAGCAGCATGTTTCCCTGATTCTAATTAGCATACAGAGGTTTTTTTCTAATACTAATCATTTCCTGGGCTCCTCGCCATCACCATCAGTTCCCCAGGTCTAATGACTTCCGATCCGTGGGTTAAAATGAGCCTCTTGTTTTTCTGAGCAGGCTGCTGTGTGGAGCGGTGGGCTGCTGCTATCTCCTCTGCCATCGCTGGATCCTGCAAGTCACCAAAACAAAGCCCGTCTTCATCAGGATGCTGACGACAGAGTGAGGGCTCTTTACGATATGTTGAGCCGGGTTGTGATGCGGCGATGACTCATCTGCTGCCTGGGACAGATAGAGTAGATTTCAGGGGGAGCATCAGTTCAAGCAGAGTGACGGGAGAATGTCCCAGAACATGATGTGATTCTTTAAGGATTTACCAAACTGTTACGCAACTATAGAGCACAAACAACTTTAAAAATAGATTAGCTATAGAACAAAATATGATAAATGACGATGCAGAGCCTTTGAAGACACATTTGAAAATTAGTCTTTTCTATGATCCTAATTTTTTTTTTTAAATCTGCTTTTCATTGAACAGTTTCTTTGCTCAAGCAGAAGCAGTGGTGTTAAAAAAAAAACCTTTATCGATCTGAAGTCAGCCAATTAAAACATTAATATTTCATAAATGTCATCAGGAAAGACCTGAATGAGCAGCAGTATAACATCCATATATATGAATGTCTCTCTGCAGGAAGGGTCTCTACTCGGGCTTGGTGGCCTTCCTCCTGGCATCTCTGACCTTTCCTGACTCTCTTGGTCAATATATGGCTTCTAAGGTGGGAATGAACAGAACATGAACATGACTCATATTATATATAGGAAATATTTTCTCAATTGACCATCATTTAAAATGTTTCACAAACAAAATCTACTTGAAAAATCTAAAGATTGTGTCTTTAGAGGATCTATATTTTTCTTATTGATAACAAATCCCATGGAAAGAAGAAAACAAATAAACCTTCCTCAGAGCTCCATTGTTGTCTGTTCAGACTGTTCAAAGTCACTGGGTGACGTTTTCCTTCATTTATTCTGAGTCAGTCCTTCACATACCCTGGAGCTGCCGCAAAGAGTCACAACAACAAATGTGCATTTGCTGAAAATAGTCCACGACAAATGTGCTATTTACTCCTGTTTGAGTAATATTTCGAGTTCGAGCAACATCAGGAGCAAATTTAAGAGTTTATGTTTCTGTAAATTACGTTGCAACAAAGTGGCGTCAATCTAAAAAATGACTGACGACCTTTCTTAATCCTGCCTACGAATATCTGATTGACAGTCAGCACCAAACTTTTTGGAAGGTTGAATAAAGCGATCAGCATCAGCCTCAACAGTATTTTTTATCTTGTGCTAATTAGAAAATGTGTACATGCCGAGTACTGAGCTAAAATGAATTACCCTCTAAACATGTTATCATTGTCATTGTCAGCATTTTATCATGCATCTAGCTGCAGGTTCACAGACTGCTGCTGACTTGCTGAAGGGCCTTAGTCTAGTTTAATAATGAAACTATTTGTGACATTAAAATTGACATCTGCAGAGAGAGCCACAGACAGGGTATGAGGTGGGACAGTGATGAGATTTGTTGCCAAAAAGAAGAACATAGAATAAAGGCCGCCGTGTGCTCAGACTGAACTCTTAATGTGTTTCACAGCACACCATGAAGCAGCTCCTCTCCTCCTTACTGGACGGCAGGCAGTGGAGCTCTCAATCCCACAATGCCTCTGCTCAGCCTTTGTCGGAGTGGGGCTCATCAGGGAGTCCTGTCCACCTCTCTCTGGCCGTCTTCCTGCTCATGAAGGTACACGAACTGAAAAGGCCAATTAAGGAGTCTTTTATCTGAGCGCTGATAACCATCAGAGGTGGTAACGAGGCGCCCAGCTCGGCCGCCCACTCCTCCGCCTCCCTCAGGTCACAGTGGCCCATATTTAACACACAGTAATTGACGTTTTCATAGTAGAGTCGAAGTTAGCTTCAGACTGTTTAACCTTTCTGGCTGAAATGTCTGGTTGTACCTGATGCTCACTTGTTGCAAACCTGCAGGTGGAAGGATCTGAAGTAATGGTGTTGATGATGAACCCCATCAAGCACCCACAAATCTATTATTCTCATTTAACCGAAGCAGAAAGAAAACCTTGTTAATTGCTGCAGAAAAAATTAGCCCAGATAGAAATTCATCCAGGACCCAGTGAGAGAGCTCCACTTGTTGGAGCAGTGTCTTCTCCCATTAACCACATGCAAATGCAACATGCAAATGGGCATGATTCAATATTTATTTGTGCAAAATTGATTTGAGAGCAGTGCAAACATTCGCCTGCGCACAGATTGACAGTGACTCATCCTCATGTGCTGCTGGAGCTGTGGTGGATGTTCAGATGCTGAGGAGAGGTCTGACAGTCTGTGTGTGTGTTGTTGTTTGAGATGTGGATGTCGGTCCTCGCCTGCACGCTGCCTCTGCCAGCTGGATACGTCATGCCCATGTTTGTCTACGGTGAGCAGAGAGAGAGAACTTAGGCAAATGTGTCTGGCACAAATTTGAAGTGGGAGGAATTTGTCCTGCTGCCTCCTCTCACCAGGACGTGGAGTTAACTGATGTGTACATGTCTGTTTTCCAGGCGCAGCTTTGGGCCGTTTGCTGGGTGAAGGAGTAACTTATGTGTCTTCAGACCAGCAGTGGGCTTCTATTAATCCTGGGGGCTACGCACTGGCTGGTAGAAAACAAACACAAAACTACTCTTAGTCTTATGCTAATCAGTCAGTTTTTCTCGCCAACATCTGTAAATTTGATCATTTTCATGCAACTGTATTCCAGAAATTTGCAAATATTCTGTGTTAGGATGTAAAATCACTGATCACCATGAAAACATTGTATTAATAGATTAGAATAGAAGACTTGAGTCATGCAGTTCAGCTCTACAAGAATGGTGTTACAGATCAAACATCCAATCAGAGGTGAACATAAGTGGCTTATATTATAAGATAAGATAAGATAAGATATTCCTTTATTTGTCCTACAACAGGGAAATTTGCAGTGTTACAGCAGCAAGATAAATAGTACGTAAACAAGTGTAAAAAAGTATCAACAATTTGACTACTTTACACTTTAACTATAATAAAAGTATTTACAATTTAACTATAGAACGATACAAGTATAGACAGTGCAAACCAGACTAGATAATATTAAATAATTAACTGAGAATATGAAATATGATAATATGAAAACAATGTATTCACTATAAACAGGATGATAAAGGATGAATTGAAACTATTGCACATAATCAGATATTGCACGGAATGAATATTGCACAGAATGCAATATTGCACAGTAATGACTTATAAATATAGAGCATGTTGGATGAAATACTGATAAGCTGACTCACATAGATCAAAGTAACCTGAGAGCTGACTGTAGTCCATCCTAACATGGTTTCTGTGTTACAGGTGCAGCAGCCTTCTCCGGGGCCGTCACACACACCTTGTCCCCTGCTCTCCTGGCTTTAGAGTTAACAGGTCAGTTCAGCCATGTCGTGCCCATCCTCCTGGCCACTCTGCTGGCCAATGCTGTGGCTCGCTGTGGGCGCCGCCCGTCTTTCTACGACGCTGTCTCCATCAGCAAGAGGCTCCCACACCTGCCCTCTCTGAGGAAGGCATGTCCCCAGTAAGTACAAACAGTATGTCATCTGTCAAACAGTTTTGTTTATCGGTGTGGAGCTTTGATGAAAACATCCCCCACAACCAAACCACCCAGGTTAATAATCCACTGGTGTCACTGCTGAGTTTTCAAATACAGACCTTGACATTTTGAATTCTGATTAGTCGTTTTCCTCAGCAGGCGTCTCTGAGTAAATCATCCGATTCAAGATGTAAATAAAGAGTTGACTCATTCCTTTTGTGGCCACAGGTATAAATGAGTGAGAGAGGAGTTTTCTAAAAAAAAAAAAAAAAAAAAAAAAAAAAAAAAATCATCTGCAAGTAAAATGTCAAGAAATAACATCTCCATACTGCCTGGGGGATAACAGGCCCACTGAGCTCTCTTCTCCCCCATCTGTCCCCCCCCTCGACTGGAGTTCAGACTCTGATAATAAGATCAGATAGAAATGAAGTTGTCATCACCAGCATCTCCTCGTCGACAGTGATTCCTCTGCCACACTCAAAAAGTTTCTCTGTGGGTTTGAAGCTCTGCAAAGCTCCTGACATGCATTTTATATCAGACTGCAGCAACCTGAGGACACTGTTACTGTTATTCACCACAAACATGTCAGCTTCCACTGTCAATCCTCACAACCCCAGAAAATAAAAATGACATATTTCACCATTCAGTCCACAGATGAATCATTTCTTCCATCACTGTGCTGAACGGACTGAGAGTTATCTTTCCATGCAGGTGTGATGTGACTCATCTCTCTCACAGGCTTCCCTCCATGCCGATCGGACGGGTTTTGGGAGCGAGGCCGGTGCAGCTTCAGAGAGCCGACGGGCCGGCGGAGGTTCAGCAGGCTGTCAACACCAGCACTGAAACTCAAATCCCTGTGGTGGACTCAAACGGTGCACACACACACACGCACACAGATATCTGTATTTCACCCAGGAGTCACATTTCTGAAATGCAAAGAAAATAGACTCTTCCAGGATGTAATCGCCTGGTCTGATTTTGCAGGGAAGTGCATGGAAATCTTCCTGCTTATATAGATCATATGGAGGCATCAGTGTTAAATTGAGACTGTTTCATAAGCAGCTAAAAGCTCCTTGTAGCTGAAAACATGGTTATGATGCTACATGAGGCTCCTGAAAAGAGAGGATGAGAAGGAGAGACATGATGAAAAATAGTAAGCGTTTTGAGGCTCTGGCAGCTCAGCCGTGTGAAAGTGCCTCGATAAGGAGCTGACAAGTGTGAGAAAATAGTCAATTGGCCAGCTGAGCCTTTCAGCGTCGGAGCGGCAATCATAATCATATGAAATTTTATGTTTGCTGACAACTAGAGAGCCGCACACGAGTCGAACGGCAGCTCCGGCTGTGGCAGAGAAAATTGATTTCCTCTCCTCTCTTCTGTTTAAGAGTCGCAGATTTTGCTGGGGTTCGTTCTTCGATCGGAGCTGCTGCTGCTCCTGCGTCACGGCCAGACCCAGGTAAAAGGCTGGATGGAGTGGAAACAGGTAGCTGCAGGGTTCATGGTGTGTGACGGTGTTTGAAAGGCAGGTGGTGTCCTCACAATGCGTCCAACACTGGCTGAATGTAAAGCAGCTGCAGAGCAGAGGACGGGAGCAGGATGTACCCACGCTGCTGCTGATGCAAACAGACATCCATTTTTAATCAGTATCAAGTGACAGAACACGCTCTATTAGAACAGAGCTGCTTATCAAAAATGGGTTTGGGAAACAGATGGGATTATGGGATTGCAGCTTCTAATAATGCCCAAGGAGGCACTGGATTAAGTAGGAAAGTTTGTCACTTCATTTTCATAGACAGAACTGATAATGTCTCATATAATACTGGAACATGCTTCAGTGAATGTGAATATGTTTGTGCTGCAGACTCAGGATAAACATCTGGATGAAGTCTGCTGCATTTACCCGACCTCTGTCCTGGTATCGCCTCACAGCACAGTGCAGGAGGTAGGAACAGTTCAGAAGTATCATTGGAAGGCTCAAGGCTCAGATGAGACGATTGTTTTTCCTCTCGTTCACTACAGAGGGAAAGGTAGCAGCTGCAGCCGACCTCTGTTAAAAGTTCAAAAATACACCTACCAGCACCTGTTTAAAATCTGAATCTGAAATTAGTTCAGATTAAAATGTCAAGTTATCCAATAATGTGACAATGTGAAAGTCACTCTCATGGATGAAGCTATAGATCAGAGGTCACCAACAGGCGGACCGCGGTCCGGGTCCGGACCCAGAAGCTGTCCCATACGGACCCGGACCTACAACCAAAACAGGTTATGATTTTAAAGAAGGAATTCAAGTCTTTCCTCCCTTTATTTTTCTGAAGTTAAGCACTTTGTTCGAGCATGCACAATTTCCACATTTCATGTGTTTTCTCTTATTTTGAAATTTTATTTAGTCAATGAGCAAACATTATACACATCGGCAGGCACACATATAAGATCAGTTCTATGTTACTTGATAATAAATATTGTCCAAAAGTTTTCCAAATTGTCCTGAATTGATTTGATTTGACAGTTAGGTAACTACAAGGCTACTTCAATATATATATCATTAAATAGTTAGACATTATGATCATCTGGACCTTTGTGTCAAGAATTATTCTCCCACTGGACCTTTTTAAATTTTAGCTAAATATCCCTGCTATAGATGATAACAAGGCAGTAACTGTTGGTTTGTCTAGTCCATACCTTCACTCTCACCTCTCTCATATCGTTGTTTTCAGCCACAGCAGGCAGCTGTTTCCAGCCTAAAAGCTCCTAAAACCCACTGTACACACAACCAAACTGTTATTCATGACCAGCTGGTGAACACAGGGGAGCGTTCAGCAGCTGAAGAGACACCAGTAGAAACAGCAGAGACCAAAA
>JBBMOC010001353.1:0-12414 GCA_037975185.1 Centropyge bicolor | reverse complement strand
TGTGTGTGTGTGTGTGTGTGTGTGTGTGTGTGTGTGTGTGTGTGTGTGTGTGTGTGTGTGTGTGTACGTACAGCAGCAGGATTGAACAGGGGCCCTCGACCTTCTCCCTGCAGGACCACTCATATCCTTCACAGTGCGGTCGAGGGGCCCCCGTCTCTCCGGGGCCTCTTTGTGTATTACAGTGGGATAAAGGAGCCTACTGTCCGACCCTGCTCTGCTTTACCGCAGTCCTCTTCCTGTATATCATCACCTCAGCATCACTGTGATTGACAGGCAGCGGGATGAAGGGAGAGAGAAAACATGGGAAAATTCAGAGAGGCCGAAAAAAGGAGAAGAAAAGAAGGCAGACTGACTTTCAGATACAGTTTAGATGAAAAGGGAACATGAAAGGACATGAAAGGACATTTTGATAGGACGAGTAAAATCTGGCAAAGACGATAAAGAGTGGAAAAGTACTACAAAGGCCAAAAACTGAGAAAAGGGGCTCAGGACAGAAGTCTGAACTGGAAAGGCGGAGAGGCGTCTCAGGTTTGAAAAGAGGCAGATAACAGATGAGCGGAGACAACAGAGGAGCGTCCTCGTCAGCTTGTCCTCAGAGACCAGAGCTCGTGGACAGACATCATCTTCTGCTGCTCACAGCTGTTCGGCCGCCGGCGGGGACAGAAGCTGTCAGTGAGGAATCTTCCTGTCGGAGCGATGGCAGAAACATGAGTAGAATGCTAATTGTCAGAAGCTAACGGAGCATGGGAAATATGGGAGGAATGCTAATGATGGTTAATGGAGATTATACCCAGGTGGTAGTCACGGCCGAGTCCTGGAACAAAGCTGGGTTTGGGGAAGCTGATGGGACAAACTGTCCAAACCACCTCCTCTGTCCATGAAATGATTCTGTGATTCAGAGGTGGAATCTGTTTCCTCTTCAGGGACTCAGGGTTTCAGCTTATTGTTAACCTGCAGCACCTCTCACCTGTCTGTCAGGACATCACCTGTCTGTGATTATGTGGAGCTTAAAGCAGCAGTTATTGATGTGTTTTAAGTCTTTTAGCTCTGTTTTGGTCTCCACTAGCACCTGAGAGAAAGAACTTTTTGAAACAATAAAGTTGTAAGAAGGAAAATAAAACCAAAACAATCAGCTTAAAGATGCTAAAATACACGAATGAGAGAAGCTGCAGAGTCGGGTGATTGTTCTCTAAAACATGTTGATCAGTGCAGCTTTAATGCAAAAACCCAGAGCTCCAATGTTCATCTGACTTATGGGATGTCGGTGACTCTGTGACCATGTGACGTATGAATGAGCACATACAGCTAACAGGCTAATGCTAATGCTCCAGTGTGGGATCATTGAGCACCTGTGCATCAGGTGAATTCAGAGCCGACAGCTACGCAACTTTACATCAGACGTATTGTCGCGTCAGTTTCCTGTAACTGGATCATTTAAAGACATTCACAGCAGCTGTGATACAGTAAATTTCTTTGGGGATGTAGAAGCAGAAACCCGGAGGCCGAGTGCTCGTGTCTCCCATGAACTGAATCTCTCTTCCAGACTGTTTCTGTCCGTCTGGGTCGACCTGTACATCCGACCTACAAACAGGCCTCCAGTCCAGTCCTGACGAGAGCAAATACAGATGTACATTCCTCCTGTTCACTGCTGCCACATGGGGAACTCTGTGTGTGTGTGTGTGTGTGTGTGTGTGTGTGTGTGTGTGTGTGTGTNTGTGTGTGTGTGTGTGTGTGTGTGTGTGTGTGTGTGTGTGTGTGTGTGTGTGTGTGTTACATAATGAGATGGTTTATTTGAAGTCTTTGTAATCATTTGGCTGTGGTATGTGTGTGTTTGTCTAACAGCTGCATCAGACGAGGGTATCTCATATATCAGTGGATTTTGTGTGTGTGTGTGTGTGTGTGTGTGTGTGTGCGTGTGTGTGTGTGTGTGTGTGTGTGTGTCAATTAGAGACATTGTTGTGTGTGTGTGTTTGTTTGAGAGACCCTGTGCATCAGGAGGAAGTTACCCCAGATACCCGGAGAGTCGAGGGTCATATGTAGAGCAAGATTGTGACTGGAAAGAATTTACGAGCCTCCGCAGACATGAAACACCTCGTATCGCGGCGTGAAAAGTGTTTTACGAGCCGACGGCGAATATCATCCATCATCATCAAACAGTCCAACAAGTCTGAAGCAGCCTACTTTCTGAAAATCACCTGGATGTGGAAATACCAGCGAGGTGCGTTACCTGAGCGAACAGCCCGGTCGACAGGTGGGCGGGAGATGAGACGTGTTGCAGGTATCATTGCATAATGATTTAGAAGAGAAACAGCGGCTGCAGGTCACACAGAAATGTTTGTCATAATGCACAGGATGATCCTTAACGATGAAAGAATTAACAGGTTTTACGGCTCTCTCGTTGAGGAGTTACAGTTGGGTTTTTCCTCTCGGCGAGCAGAAGGAGCGAGATGTCGTCTGGCAAACAGATGTTTCAGAGGAACTGATTTTTATGGCATTAATATGAGCCCAAGTGCTAGTTGATATTTTGGGTGGTTGGATCAGTCAAACATCACCGACCACACCGGTGGACAGGAGTCGAGGTCACAACTAGAGGAGTGATTTCTGAAGCAGCTGTGGTATGAACGAGTGATGATGAAAAGCTGAGGTGAATTTGTTTTTTGCTGTAAAATGTCAATCAGTTTTGTTCCTGCACTTTCAGGTCTCAGTTAATGTCAGAGTCAGTGTTCACTTCGAGGCTCAAAGCACAAAGTATGTAGCTCAGTTTGTTTCCACAGTTACATTTTTTCTACATTTTGAATTTAAATAATTATGAAAAGTGAAAACTGCAGGAGTTAGAGGAAGAGATTTCTACTGAAATGGTTGAAGAATTTTTGGAAAATTTCATAAAATATTAAACACTAAAACTAATAGCAATAATGTCCTCGTTGTACATTTTCATGTTTAAATCAAGAATCTACATTAAGGAAGTCGTAATGAGACAAAAGCCAAAAAAGTAGCAGAAGAGTTTCAGCAACTTGTGAATATTGTTTTTGTATTGACACCAGTTAAAGAATATTTTTTTACTCTGGATCAAATTCAGTTTCCAGTCTGTGTTAAGTTTTGTTTAATAGCTCACTGGTTTCTGTTTCACTGCTGCTCAACACCAGAACACTGAAACTCATGTTACAGTTTGATCCAGACTGAACACACAAAACCTGATACTGCTCATATTCATGATATCACCAGTTCCACCGCTGTGAGAGGAAAGGGGACACGTAACTCTGTGTGTGTGTGTGTGTGTGTGTGTGTGTGTGTGTGTGTGTGTCTGTGTGTGTGTGTGTGTGTGTGTGTGTGTGTGTGTGTGTCTGTGTGTGTGTCTGTGTCTGTGTCTGTGTCTGTCTGTGTGTCTGTGTGTCTGTGTCTGTGTGTGTGTGTGTGTGTCTGTGTGTCCCTGTGTGTGTGTGTTTCTGTGAGTGTGTGCTGTAACATATGTGTTTTAATGACTGTTGACCTGCAGAGGAGCTTACTGACCTTCACATCCTCCTGCCAACCTGTGAACTGGATGCCACAGGACCCCTGGGAGGACACACACACACACACACACACAAAGACAAACACAAAGCCATACTGTACTTGGATACACATCACCAGGATATGAACACAGACACACACAAGTGGACGAACAACATGACGACGAGGCCCTCACAAACACTGTCACAAGAAATGTTGGTTGGATGAGGTTGGTGTTATGATCAGGGTCAACACGAGGTTTAGAAATGAGGGGATTCAAGTCAGTGATGCAATATATATAAGTGTGTGTGTGTGTGTGTGTGTGTGCACGTGTAGTGTTTTGACTCTGAAAGCAAACCTATTTCCTGGCAGGAAGCATTTACCCACAGGAATAAAGCCCAGGATGCTTACTCACACACACACACACACACACACACACATACGTGAACAATCGTACCTGTCACTTGATCTCACCCTCTCACACTCTCTGTCTTTGTCTGTGCTGAGTTTACATGGATGAGTCCGTCTGAGAAAGAAAGACTGACATATCTATTCACGGCTCTAACACACACACACACACACACACACACACACACACTGCACTGTGTCTCGGTCTGACACTTCTTTTCCCTCTTGCAGTAAAATAGATTAACTAAACGTGTTTTAAATAAATTGAACATTTCAGGTTCACTTTTACGTTTTAAATGAAGATATTAGACTTGAATTCATTATACACAGCAGGAAGTCTTAAAGTCACAAAGTGAATCATCGTCTTTAACTTTAACATTAGCTGCCATAAACTACCTCTGAGGTTCTGATCATTATGAATTCAGCTTTTCCTTTAAGAGGTGGACGTTGTGTTGTGTCTTCACTTGGCGGTGAGACAGTCATGTGACCTCGTGTCCTGTGTCTGATGACAGACAGCAGGTGAGCTCGATCAGGTGGTCAGACAGGTGGAGGACAGACAGTGTGAGGACGTCTGTCGATAAACGTTGTGACAGCTGTCGTCCTTCATCTTCATCTCCTCTCGCTCCGGCTTCTTTCGTTTTAATGTCTGATTCCAAACTTGAATCCAGTTTGTTCAAATGTGCAGCAGAAAGCGGAGGGTTGGCTCTCGGTGGGGAGGACGGAGGATGGTTGGAGGGAGAGCGGAGGTCTGACAGGACAGGAGGGGAGGAGCTGGAGGCAGGAGGAGAGGACGAGGAGGTGTGGGAGGGAGCGGCCTGCCAGGAGGTGCCTGTGTGGAGGGTACGACCTCTCACAGTTTCTCACTGTGGAGCCTGCTTCAGTGTGCTCTCTCTCTCTCTCTCTCTCTCTCTCTCTCTCTCTCTCTCTCTCTGCTGGAAACTGTAGTTCTTGTGTTATCAAATGCTTCGTCAGTATAAAACAAAATCAATATTTTAGATAGATTTTCTGATATTGCTTTTTAAAAAATACTGATGACCTCATTAAAAGTGACAAACCCCAGTGAAATTTCTAGACTTGGTTCTCCTTTAAGCTCCAGTGAACGGATTCTTTTTGGCCACTTGTTGGCAGCAGAAACACAACAGTTCCAGAGCAGCATGATCCTTCATCTGGTGTCACCTGATCAATCTGAGTCCAGTCTTCACTATGAACCGGAGCAAAGCCGAGACGAGCTGCAGATTTAGCTGATGATCGTCTCCAGATTCTGAACTGTAAGCGACACGTTTCACAACATTGATATTATAACAATATTGACTGAAGCCTCTTTAAAGCTGCACTGATCACGTTCTAATTGGATCAGGTGACTTCATTTCCTTTGAAAATGGTCGTTCATAATGATGAGTCCACAAAGAAGAATCACATGACTCTACAGTTGCTGTCAGCTCTACGGAGTGTTTCCACTAGAGGTGTGCGATACTGCAAGATTTGGTATCGATCCGATACCAAGTAAATACAAGGCCAGTATCGCCAATACCGATACCAATACCGATACTTTTAATATTTAAGGTTGATGTATCATCACACTGCTGACCCTTAGGTGTTTTTCTGTTTTTTCCTTGGGATTTTTTTTTTTGTTATAACCCAGGACAGAATTTGAAAAGTTTGAAGGCGACTGCAAAATACTTTATTATCAAAAACAGAAGCAATAGAGCAGTAAGTAAAAAATGTCCCCCAAACATTATGTGTGCATTTTTTTCTTAAAAAACAAAGCAAAAAAAAAAAATTATATGAGAGCAAATTAAAACAAAATCTTTTTAGAGTTAGAGTTGTTGTTGTTGAGAAACTGTTGTTGTTGAGCTGTTGAGAAACTACAATACAAATATAAAATTAAATTTCCCCCCTTCAGTGCACTTCTTTTCTGGATTTTTCTCAATTAAAAAAGTGTACAAAACTATCACACCACAACAAATGTTATAAAAAAAATCTTTGACGAGACCGCACAAGCACATACAAGAGCGAAACTGACATTAAAGTATCGATCTCATCACGGTAGTATCGATCCGATAGCGATACCAACTTGGTATCGATACTATCGATATTTGGATCGATCCGCCCACCTCTAGTTTCCACTTCTTTTAGCTCATGGTTTTAGTTTCTGGTTCTGGTTCTGGTTTTCTCAGGTCCGATGTCCGAAATCAATGTGACGTTCCTCAGGCAGCACGAACACGACTCCAGATGGACGATCAATGTGCTGCAGCTGCTGGATGTGGAAGCAAACTGTTTGCTAACGTACTCACCAGATGAATCAATCAAATGTTCACTTTCAGCTTAAAAAGAGACAAGTTTTCAGAGGAGTTTTCAAAGAGGAGTCTGACGATGCCAGATCCTCAGCTCGAGAGTTCCGTGAAGCCTCGTTGCAAAAGAGCTTTAAAAGTCAGCAATAAAATCTTAAGATCAATTCTCAAACCCACAGGACGGATAACGTAGACGTGATGTCATCAAAGCATGAAGGAGCTTTTTTAGGTTAAGAATGACTTAATGTTAGAGACTGGACGGCAACAGGTTCACTGATTAATTTAGTTTCAGGAAGTTTAGTAACACTTGGATAGAACATTAGCATTTGTCATCATTATGAAGTGTTATTGTAGCATGTTGGCTAACTTGAGCTATTCAATCCAAAGACAGTAAATCATGAATCCTGTGAACGTTCCCTCAATGACTCGAGTCACAATTATTATAAAAGAGGTGTTTTATATCATGTAAAGGTTTTTCTGCTGCAGCTCACACAGACGCTCGAATATCTGAGGTGAAGCACTGAGTCAATACGACCGAGTGTAAGTCATTAAAGTCAGACTACAGAATACGTCCTTTTAGGCTCAGCCCTGGCTCAGATGGAGTTTGAGGTGGTCTGCGGTGCAGCGGGGTCCGGGCGAAACCAGGCCGTGTTTGTATTTGGCTTCAAATATTTAAACTAGCTGAGGGGGGCTTGATGCATCAGACACATGAAGGAACTGGAACATAGTCAAAGGTGAGATGAGAGAAATCAACCACATCACATACTGATACTGAGTTTAAGAGATTTAAGTGACTGCTGATCTGAAGCTGTATAATTAACCCTCCTATTATCCTCAAATATTCCTAACACTTTTCACCCTTGGGTTCAATTTGACCCCATGGATATTTCCCTCCAAAAAAATGATTTGCAGATTATTATTGACCATTTTTTTTGTGTCAGCCACTTTGTGTATTTGTTGAAAACATAAATAATCCCTTGATAATGAAATCTTGATCTGTCCTCTAGCGCCACCATCGGGACAAACAGGCCCAACAGGCCAAAACTGGAATTAATTTATCTTGAAAAGTTTTCTTCCAAATCTTCTCAAATTTACTGACAACCTTAGTGACCACAAGAGTATGAACCCTGTTGGTTTTGGTGATGATATGACCTTTCCTGCAGCGCCACCATCAGGTCAAACTTTCGATTTTAGAGTTAGTGCATATTGAAAATCTTTCATCCAAATCTTTTCTAATTTGGGGTGCACATTCATGATTCTCACAGAATGATCTATATTGGTTGATGCTGGTGACCCCAGAGGAACACCAATGAGTGCAATATCAGCACATTAAAAAAAATATCGTCATGATAATTTTATGCTTAATCAATCGTACCAATCAACTTAGGAAAAGTCATGAAATATGAAGTCAAACAAAAAAGGCAACAATTATTTTTTGAATGATAAACATTGATTGGGGTCAAATTGACCCAAAGGATAATAGGAGGGTTAACTGAAGTTAAACTTGACTTTCTGCAGGACAAACCATTGAGATGAGCTGTAGTTTGAATTTTGCTCACTATGCTCCTTATAGAACATGTAGTATTTAGTCTATATGTGTGTCTATATGAGCAGCAATAATTTCACGTGTCTTCATTCAGCTGTAAAAAGAGCAGGTCTCAGTTTAGGTTTGTGCTTCAGACATAAAGTCATCACAGTTTCCTGAGTGTTCAGGAGGGAGATGAGCTCAATGTTGAACAAATCATCAAACTTCTGCACCTTGGAAACACTGTCTCTCTGAGAGCTGAACTGTTGATTTGATCTGATTTCATGATGAGCTTCGTCTGCTTCACAAACCTCAAAAACACAGAAAGAAACCGAGTGTGAATTTATCTGTCTGAGATTAGAAGTGATGCTGTGTGGTGACCCCTGATCCTGAATCCACCTCCAGCCCTGTCCTTTCCCACGACACACACACACACACACACACACACACGCACCCACACACACACACACGCACACACGCACACACACACACAGACACGCACACACACACGCGCGTGCTGGCTGTCTGGAGGAGATTTAGCTCACATGACCGCTCTGATGCTGCTCGATCTGACCGGACTAAAGGGCCAAGTAAATTTCTGTGACCGAGCTGAAGGGTCGACAGATCGGCCGTCTCATCTGGCGAGAGTGTGTGTGCACGTGAGTGTGAATGTGTCGGAGGTGATCAGCCGCTCTTCTTCACAGATGTTCTGTTCTCTAACGCTGTGAGTCGCTTCCTTGTGTTTCCACATTTCCAACTTTGACTTTTTTTGACATTTGTGTTTGTTTCTTGGATCTAAACACCAGTGGACTGTTGCCACAAGATGTTAAAGATGTTAAACCCTTCATTTTTCAGTAAAACGTCGGTTCGTGCAGCGTCAAGTCAAATCCAGAAAACGAGACCAATTTGAGCAGCTCAGAGCTCTGGAGCCTGCTGTGATGTCATTTCTATATCACATTATCTCATTGCACAATAATGTATGGTCGGCTTGTGCTTCTTCCTGTAAAGATCAAACCCCGGCCCCCTGCTGTGATCGGGCCGCGTGGCGGGTTGAGGAAATGTTTCAGCGAACCCTCCGACAGCGAAGGCCTCAATTAAAAATCCAGTTCAAAGACAGAACAAGCAGGTTGCTTTAGGAGATGAGTATGTGCAGGAGTGGATAAGTCCATGATCCTGGATGTGTCAGTTACAGGTTCAGCTCCCAGAGCTTCTGAATCTGTTGGTCTCATTGAAATGTTTCGAACTGAGAAACTGAACCACATCAGCAAAAGTCTGTATGAAGAAAGATGTTAAACAGCGTGTGTGTGTGTGTGTGTGTGTGTGTCTAGATTTGATTTGTATGTGATGTGTAATTAAATAACCAGGATCATAAACTCAACAATTTTACAAATACAGTCCGACATGAATCAGTGGGAGATGTTCTGGGAGTGTTTACAATGTGGTGTGAATTATCTTTATTATTTTTAAATCCAGAGATCAGTGTGTGTGAATCACCTGACTCATGTTGATTTATGCATATTTGTGTGTGACGTTCTGAGACTTGTAAAATGTCCGTTAACGTGCTGATGGAAAACTCAGACGTCTGTATTTTGGGTACAAAAAGGTGATAAAAACCTTTTTGTGAGTTTGTTCACAAGTCAGCATGTTCTACATTACTCACTGCGTCCCTTCAGAAAATCTTTAAACCTTGCTTAAACATCGACGTGCTCGTACACTGAGTCTGTCAAAACAGCTTAAAACAGATGATTCAATTATTATATATTATAAATGATTATATTATAGAATTTTTCTCCTCAGAGTCTAAAGTAGATCAACATCCAAGGGGAGATTGAGAGAAAATGATGGAAATTATTAATAACTCTGTTTAAGATAAAGGTTTAATTTGGATGTAAAGTCTGTGTGTCCATGTTTCTTTAATATTAAGGGCATCACCTTCATCTTTGCTGCCTCTGAGATCATAAAGGAAATGAAAAGGCTGGAGGGCTGGACACTGATGGCATTTCAGCTAATGAGAGCACAGTGATGGACATGAACTGTTGCCTTTCAGCTCTGATGTGATGAGAAGTAACTTAAAGGTTGGAATAAAAAAAAAAGTGAAAATTGTGTTTGGATGAAAGAAACAGAAAGACTGATGAAAGTAACAACTGACGTGAGGTAGAGACATAAAGCGACCTGGGACTGGTCCTTCTTGCTTTAATTCATATTTTTATTAACGATGGATCAGATAAAAACCTGCCTGAGAAAAAGTCTGCATGAAGTGATGAACCTGCAGAGAAACATTGTCTGACTCTGAACTCTGAGCTCTTTAGCACCTTTCAGCTCATTGTTTTGGTTTTACAGTCTGCGACAGATAGAAAATGCTCTGCCAAGTTAACAACATACTGGAGCATTTAGCAACCAAAGATCAGACTTTCCTTCAACTTCATGAGGCGATATTATGTCAATGTTTTTATTAATTACTGCAGCTTTCAAGTTCCCGTTTACATTTTTATGGGATTATAAAATAAGTCACATGGTTGTGATAATATTTTTTTTTGAAGAGAAAAATCAGGCGGTCGTGGTGAAATCCGGTGTTTGTTGCTCTTTGGAATCTGTGAGCCTGAGGTGCTCAACCATCTACCACCATGCTATTCTTGATGCTGCCACCTGGTGGCACCAAACTCACATTTTCAAATTCTATACATGATGTGTTTTGCAGGAATTAAGAAAAAGAGAATTCACTCAGTTGTTTTTGATGATTTGTGGCTCTCATTTTAAATCAGTAACTGCTGTAACAGATGATATATAATTTTAGTATATGGACCAGCCAACTGATCGCTGGCTATGAGGAAAGACAAAAGACTTCCATTTATTTTTTCATTTATTTATTTATTTGTTTATTTTAGAATCCCATGTGAATGGCCTCAGGCTCAGTTATCAGCTGTGGAGCTGCTGCATATCATTTTCCCACCTTCACATGAAGCTGCTCCTCAACAGAGCTGAAATTATCGTTCACATTCAGGACAAGTGATTTTGATTCAGTTCTCTCTTTATTTGATTGGTGAAAACGAGTCAGATTCAGTGAATTCCTTCAAGTGTGGCAGTAAGAGTGAGGCAGGAGTGGAGGAAGAGACGGAGGGTCAGCACTTCTTCAGTCTCAGTACATGAGAAACGTATACGTCTCCTGAGCTCTGGTTTGTTTTCTGTGGCTTTGCAGCTGCTGTCTCCACAGATACGAGCAGAGACTCTGGAGACGGAGCTGCCGACAAAGTGTCCTCGACTGACCGACGGGCCAGAGGACGTTAGGTAACTTGCATGTAACAACACTCCAACTTGCATGGAAGTACAATCACACACGAGCAGGACATTCAGGCCTTTAGTTGGCAAAAACTAAAATCAACGGTTCGGATTTAAGGTCTGTTGATTTACAAGAATATTCACAAATATAATTCTCACATGAAAGAGAAATGTTGTTCGTGTTTCAACTGAATGTAAATGAGACTGACAGGACATTTCATGGTTATTTTGCTGGGAACCTCTTGGACACCCTTCAAGGACCTTTGGGCGTCTCTGGACCCCAGTTTGGAAACTAAAGTTCGACGTCACACTGCAGCAGCCCAGACTGAGTTTTTCTTTATCGGGCTGATTAAAGCTGATCTTAAAAATGTTTTAAAATCCCAACAACAGAAGTTTATCACATCACAACTGTTTCCCCCTCTGATCACAGTCTAGGATCAATTCTCAGTATTGTGGCGCCCCCTGCTGTCTGCACACCAACATTTCTTTTTAATCAAAAAATGTTTGATGAGACCTGAAATATTGTCCAAAGGCTCAGCTCACAAACACATGAATGATGCAGATCTGAGGTTTCAGTCAGGCAGACATTTTGTGGTTATCAGGGATTAAAGTGTCTCATCTCTGGATCTCATGTAAACACTCAGGGGCCGTTTTATCAGGTTCACCTGTACAAACAAATGCAGTTTATTACACAGTCATAGAGGTCATGTGTGTTTCCAATATTCTGTCATCTTTGAAAATATGGAGGACAAAAAAAGCCTCTCAACATAATATCCAGTACAACATTATCTAACTGTGGCCTCAATAATAAACATATACTGAATTTACCAAATCTGAGCATTATACACGTTGTAAAGGTAGAACTTGTATCAGAGCTGTTTTACAATACAATTTTTGCAATAGACCTACACAGGTGTGCCTAATAAAGTGGCCACTGACTGAAGATCTTCACTGTTTCTTACAAATATGATCTAATTTATTCCAGCCTCAGCAGAGAAAGTTGAGGCCAAAGATGATGTGAATCAGATAAATAAGTTCTGAGGGTTTAAAAAGTCTTGATATTAGTTTAAAGATGAAGATTTGCTGAGATAGAAAATTAGCTTTTAGCATCTATAGAGAGAAACACTGGAGTCCAGCTGCTTTGGGATTTTGATCGACAGGAGTTTGGAGTTAAAACTGTTCACAGCTTGTTATGATCTCAAATGTCTAAAGAATATTTCCTGTACATTTAAACACTGGTCCTTTGATTTGGCCTCACTATAACTGCAGATGTGCAGCAGCTCTGTTTCCTGAAGCAGCTCAAATAAAAACTTCACTCTCATCAAGGAACTTCATGAGCTTTTCAGAGAAAAGCATCAGTTTGAGGTTTGAGGTTTTGTTTGTGATGATGAACTGAGGAAGGTGAGAAACCCAAAGTGTTCGCGA
>JBBMOC010001352.1:0-12415 GCA_037975185.1 Centropyge bicolor | reverse complement strand
ATATCTGAACCATGCGTGCACAAACCCATACACACGACACAAGTGTAACAGAGGGAATAAAGAGGTGAGAACAACACTGTAAGTCCTGGCAAACAGGGAGTATGAGGAAGCCCAGTCTTCTTATTGAATCTCAATGGGCTCATTACGAGGATATTTTCTGAAAGACGTCTGTTTTACTTACGCATGCCCGTATTACCTCAGCATAATTCACCTGTCGCCTCAGCGTCATAATATGTGAGAAGAGGACCCCTTACTGGGGGGACAGGAGTTGCCTGTTGGCTCCTGATTCCTGACTTTTACTTTATCGTGAGAATGCAACCAAATTTAATCATGTTCATTTTTTCCAATCTCCATTCTCTGGAAGATTTGTTCTCCAGCTTTAAACCGCAGCTCTACATCTTCCTTCATACCCTAACTTTTTTTTTTTTTCCCTGGTTCCTGTTGGCCGGAGCCAAGCTCACCCACCAAGGCTTTCTGTGACATTTAGAGTCTTCCAGAAATGCTGTTGTTTGTTTATGTGCCAAACCAAAATCAGCTGTCATCCTGCTTAAAGTCTGGTTGGAGGATCAGAAACACAGATGATTTAAGAACTGTGATTCATATCTGTCAGGGTGTGGAAGGAATTTGAAAATTTAAACAGATTTTTTTTTATCCACAACTGTAAATTAGCTTTTCGTGTTGAGTGTAATTTGCATATATTTCCAGATTTCGAACATCTGTATTAAGGATCAGCAGCCTCAACATCCAACAACTCAGTATCTGATGGACCAGAGCTAAATTTGTCAATTTTTTCATCATTTTTTTTTTAACTCAAACTGTTGCCTACATGTTTTCTTCTTCCTGAAAGCTTTGACTGACTGATAAGAATCATCACAATATGATATGCGAGGTATGCCTTACAACCTGTGCCCAGTCCAAAACGGCTGATGTTACTTTTCAAGCAGATAAAAAGAACCCAGACGGCCAAAAATAGCTCTACATTGATTAAAAAAACAGATGCCCCCACACTCCACTACCACCACCAGCAAAACAGACATTGTGTCTTGAATAGTATATAATCACTGTTTATTTTGATCATCAAGGTCTGCTCGCTGGTTCAAGGCTTTTGACAGACAGACAGACAGAGTACTTTATTAATCCCTTTGGGAGGTTCCCTCCGGGAAATTGACATCTCCATCGTTTCTCCTATATTGCACTGTTTAGAATACAAAATATGAAGTAGAATATAAAGTAGAAAAAATAAAAAATCTAAGAATAGATACAATAAATTAGGCAATAGAGATAACAGAAGTTTGAATGTGTATACCTGAGTGTGTACAAGGTACAATAGCAGCAGTGGTAATGCTAATACTACAGTGCATTAAGGTAAATATAATCTAGTAATATGGTACTACAGTACTATATTAATAATACAATATAAAATAATACAATAGTATATAGTAGTAGTATAATATAATATAGCATATACATTATATGACATACATGTACATGTATAATATAATGATATAGTAATGTAATGTTATATATACTGCACTCAACTACATATAATTATAATAGTAGTAATATACTAGTAATAATAATAATATTAATACTAATATGTGGTATAATAATAATATATTATACTGCCCTGTGCTATATAGCATCAATATCAACAACAGCAGTGACAGAAATACTAGTAGTAGTATTTTAGTTTGGAGGCCTGATGACAAACAGAGCAACAATTACTACAATGTATGGAAGTAGAATTCACAAAAAAATCCTGGCACGACTGGATCTCTTCTAAAAATCTATTTTGCAACTTGTTATTTTAACATACACTCCCCCTAATGTAATAACACTCCCTCAGCTTAAGTGTAAAGTGCTCCAGCTAAACAGTCCCTCTATATGCTTAGCAAGCCTTGGGCTGACTGTGCAGACCTCTGTTTTCCACCCGCAGCTGCTCCTTCCTTCTTTCCCTTGACATGCCTGGATGACACTCGTGTCCGATCATGTAAGAATCGAGGCTGTTTCCTTCCCCTACAGTCATGGAAGTAAACGGGGACATTAATCAAAAGCCTAATGGAAGGTTGAACCTATGGACCGAGTGACCCAGCTCATTGGCTGCTGTTGGTTGCAAGCACCGCCCTTTCCTGCACATCTGCGTGAGAACAGAGATCTCTGTACAGGATCTACTGGAACTAAATGTTTTCAAATCAAGATAATATTCCCCTATGCAGCGCTGGCATGCTTTATAGTCTCCGTGAATCTGGCAGACTTCCAACCCGTGACAGCATTTCCTTTTTCTCTCCTTATTTTCAGTGTGTCCCAGTTTCATGCCATATGGTTGTACTTTAAAGTAGGCGCCATGTACATAGGTTAATTTAGTTCAACTTAAAAGATTTCAAGGTTTTGTTTTTCTGGTTTACCGTCAGTTTTATCATGTTTTTCTG
Source organism: Centropyge bicolor (assembly GCA_037975185.1). NCBI lineage: Eukaryota > Metazoa > Chordata > Actinopteri > Pomacanthidae > Centropyge > Centropyge bicolor. The sequence goes on along the minus strand of JBBMOC010001352.1, from coordinate 9,986 downwards.
TCATCATTCAACATATTGAACAACTGCCCCAAACATGTTTTAAGCCAGTTACATTCTATTGTTCCTATTCAGTGATTCAAACTTCACTGCCTCTACTTTATAGATAATGTTGTTTTCTTTACTCTAGCGTCTTCGCCTGAATAGTCAGACTGGATTACATGCAGAAAATCTCTGGCCCCACATAGTTGTGTGGATTTCACTTAATTACCCCGCGACGAAAAGACGTCAAATCCTTTAAATGCTACTTCATTCCCCAAGTGACAGAGATGTTTGCCTGGAGTGAATCTTGCATCAAAAGCATGCGCCGCATTTCACCAATCCTATAATGGCCTCTTTTTTTAAACGGGAAACTCGAGTTTGATGCTGAAAAGTGGCTTCTCTCTCGCTCTCTTTTTTCCCCTCTTTGCTTCATAGTAAACAGACGTCAAAAGCAAAACTTAATACTGTCAGGGGTTCATGAGTGTCGCATGATTAAATCCCCATCAAAACCACAGACTCACAGGGTTTTGATACTTTGTTGTCAACATTTACATGGAAAGCTGCAGAGCCCCTAAAGTTGCGTAAGGTCATATTTTTAATCTTGTGCAAACAAGTTATTGTCTTGTGCGCACAATCATACAGCCGAACACTAGATGAGCTGGCACAAATGTTATTTGCTTTACAGCCCAAGTGAAGCTGGCAGGTGAAAAGGAGCAGACTAGAGGGAATCAGAACGTGATCGAACACATCACTGTCCTGAATAACCATTGTTGTAATTGACTGAATCATTAGCTTTGGCACAATAGGACTCCCCTCACTGGTGACTGAGAACATGATCAGCTTCATCAAAAGGCTTGTTAGAAGGTCACAGAAGCCACAGAAACAATCAGTGACCACAAATGCCTGGTTTCTGTTTCATTAGCCTCATAAACAGCTTGTATAGGCCAAGCGGCAACCTCCGGCGCTGAAAAATGAAGCCAATGCAGAAGTGCAAAAAAGCTGCAGTTCCTCGAATAACCACTAGAGCAGGCTGCAGAAGGGAGTCAATTACATTTGAGCCCCATGTTAAAATGTCCGATTTTACCACAGAAAAAAACATATTTACAGCCTGGTTCAAAACATGGCTCTAGTCTCATAAGCTGTTTTTCTACTCCATGACAACTCTGGGGGGGGCGAATTTTTTTATAAGGCGTTTAAAATATACAGCATACATCATTATGCACAATTCATAGCTGTCAATCTAAGTGGCGCCACTTTGATTGACAACTAGCCACTGACGGTCTAAAGGGCGTCACCCCGGCTAATTCTAGTCACTGAGTTTGGGAAAGAGATCGTCGTGGGCTTAGCCGGCTAGCAACTATATTTAGCATTTAATCTAGCTGGTTAGCCGTAGCTAGTTTGATTATTTCGAATAAAGCAGCTTTTTTCAGCCAATAGCGTTCATTCAGCCGGCCCATCAGACCCGCCTCAGCTCCGCCCTCGCTCCACCTTTGTCCATATTTGGAGTAACCGGAGGTAGGCTACCAAGATGGCTGCTCACTACGATTTGCTTCATTTTTGCTCTTCAGAAACCTATGGGTGACGTCACGGACACAACGTCCATATTTTATACAGTCTATGATATAGGCCCAACAACAGACTGAACACCACTGAAGGGAGGACAGTCAGACTCAGGGCTGACCTGACATGAATGATGATGCAGGCACTGACTGATGTTCTTAATGAAGTGTTTGAGTGTTGACTCTTGAAAAAGTGAATGAACAGCATGATCAGTGACCAGGAATCGTTGAGCTGAACCATAGCAAACTACAGCTACACAGGAGTTACTACAACTACATATCAGGGCTCAGTGCAAGACTGTGATTGTGTTTTCTGCTCCATGTTTTCAGAGTCAGCTGTTTGTTGATAACACTGAGAAGAGAAGACTCAGCAGTGATAGACAGAATATTACTTCAAACCTTCTCATCTTCATCACTGCCACTCTCTATCAGAAGTGAATGAAATCATGTAAATACAACTACTTTGTTACAATCAATGTATCCATGCAGGTCTGCAATCAGTGATTATTTTAATCATTAGAATATTCAGTGGAATCATATAGTTTATAAAATGGAAGGAAATAGGATTTTTTTTTTCAAACAATAATCCAGTAATTAAATGTATCCAATTTACAGTGACATATAACAAAGAATAACAACAAAGGTGGCAATTAGTGTTAATGTTTGGCCTTTGTGTGAAATAAGATTTTCTGTTTATTTACTCATCATTTAATTATAATACATCTGCTCTGCAGCGCCATGAACTGCTCACACCGCTGGCAACGGAAAAAGATGTGGAGGGAGAACACGGTGCCGAGTTCACCACTGGAAGAAAAGAAAACTAGTGTGAAAACAAACAGATGGCCACAAAGAGGTCCTATTACTCACGCAAACACTGAAAAGAGAAAAAAAAATTCAGCATTGGGGTTGTGGAGGATTATCTAAATTTGGTTTACATTTGCCTGTGTATGTTTGGCCGAAGCAGGAAAAATTAATGGTGTGTGAATGTGTCTGTTTATTTCTAATTTTATTTCTAAGTTTGTTTTTGATGACTGCTACTGATTCCAATCCTGCACTGTCTGTACATGTAATTAACATTTTACAGTAACAGTGCTTGTTTGCATGGATTGCATTACATGTGAGGCCTGCAGCTTTGTGTGGTGTAGACGCATGATTGTCAGGCTGTGCAGGTCTGGGTGTTTGCTTAAACACTGTCTGAGGGCTGGGGAGTATCTGTGTGTCTGGGTTGGAGGGGGCGTGTTCAGAGGCCCCTTCCCTCCTTAAAGAAGTTGCGTGACAGGACTGGACGGACGGGTTGGGAGAGGCCATATCCTGGGATTTTCCTGTAGTGGCCGTCCAGATAAGGGAAGCGCTCTTGTCGGCTTTTTCTTAGAAAACCCCCCCAAGGGGCAGATGTGAGAGGACTGAGCATGTTTGTGTGTGTTATTTCTGTGTGTGTGTGTTGTGTGTGTGTAGATACGCAGGCTGCCAGATCAGTTCTGCAGCCATGAGAAAACCTGTCTTCTGGCAGGGGACCAACAAGTGAAGCTGAAGCCAGATAGCTCGCTTTGTTTTTTCTGCTGCTTCATGCTCATGATCTAACACTCAGATTATGTATAGATCCATAAAAGTCCTGTGTGATAACTGGTTTCAGAAGGTAGCTGAGTACATGAACTCAAGTGCTGCCACAGTGATGTAAACATGCTACACATTATTCCCATGTTAACTTCCAATACAGAGGTCACTAACAAGCGGACCGCGGTCCGGGTCTGGACCCAGAAGCTGTCCCGTACGGACCCGGGCCCACAACCAAAACACAAGGCTATGATTTAAAACCTGACGGGTCGCTTCTATTTTAACCCAGCGCAGCTTTTGTAGTCTTTACAGTAGTGGTTTAGTGGATAAGGAAACGCAGAGACCAATTACATACGAGTTAAACCATTCCACATGATACCACTCAGCCAATCAAGTCTGCGCATTGCAGGCGGTAAATATTGCGACTCTACAGTGCAGACAGATGAGAAAGTTAGAGGCAAGTTACTTATGAAGACATGGTAGAAAGAAAAAGAAAGATAGCGATACAAAGGGAGAGATACAGACGACTGAGCAGGAGAAAGTTAAGGAAAAAGACGAGATAAGGAGAAAGTTGAGAATAATAAGGAACAAATGACGCTCTCCAAATAAAAAAAAGTGGACAGCAAAAATAGAGCATTTAATCCGGAATGGACAGACAGAAAAGGGGAAATTCAAGCCTTTACTCACTTTATTTTATTTTTGTGAAGTTAAGCGCTATGTTTGAGCATGCACAATTTTCACATTGTATTTATTTTCTCTTATTTTGAAATGCAGCCCTTTTTTATTTAGTAAATGAGGAAACAGTAGTCAACACAGCAGTCTTACATCTGTTCAGTTCTATGTTAGTTGACAATAAATATTGTCAAAAAGTTTTGGAATTGTCCTGAATTCATTTGATTTGACAGTCAGGTATCGAATACATGCAGATGTTGATACAACTACTAGACTACTTAAATATATATCACATTAAATAGTTAGACATTATGATCTTCTGGATCTTTGCTTCAAAATCTTTTCTCCAACCGGACCTCTTTAAATTTTTGTTGAATAGCCCTGTTCTATTAGAACAATAATATAACACTGAATTTGAGCAGCAATTGAGATATTACATGACATGATGGGAAGAGAATAATGATGATCTGTGAGAAGGCTTTGAGCAGAGACTGAGTGACTTCACCAGTGGGGTGACACACCGGCAGGAGATGCCAAGGTAAAGCCAAAACAAACAGGGGAGCTGAATAGTTCTTGGGGCCGGCTGTCATTCAGTTTGAACACACCAAGCATTGTCTTAGTAGTATTAATAAAGTGACACCTACGTTTGGCCGTTTGCAAAGTTACCTCAGAGACGTTGCCATGTTTTTGAAACCTCTTCCCTGGAACCTGGTTGTCTGAACAGGCTTTGTTTTCTCAGTGGCTCCAACGACCTCGTCATCAGAGACAATGGGGCTGGGACTGAGTGGAGATGAAGCACACGGGCTTACACATACACAATGACACATATAACACACACACCTCCTTCAACTCAACGTTGGCTCCAACCCCCCTCCCTCCCTTTGTCGCAGTGTTGCATGGGAGGTTGTTGCAATGCGCCCATATGTGGCTGCGACACCTCTCCTTCCCAAGACCCGCCCCCCCACACACCCATGTTCAAGTCCTTGAGCTTTGTTGTTATGTCTTATTACGTTGCTTAAGTGCCGAGGTATTGTTTCCTGATCCCACACTGTGCCCCCCTTCAGGAGCCTAGTTTGGGAGTTGCTTTTTTCCCCCTCATCCTCCCTCTTCTTCTCCCATTTTTCTCATCTAAGTAAGTCATTTCGTTCATTTCGTTGCTCTGTATCAGGTGCAATGAAAATAAAGAGTACTCTGATTCTGAACGCTAGTAGTGTCCTATTACCTCAAGTTCTTTGAAATAGTACAAATGAAGGTCAGGACCCACATGACATGAGCATGGTCACATGTGATTGGTAGACCAGCCTCAGAAGTGGCCTCATTATACTAACACAGTATCTCAGTAGCAAGTATGAGTCAAAGATTTCTTCTACTTTTTACTGCTAAATGAAACAAGCTACACACAGTACTGGGGAATGTGTAATAGACTACATACAGTATGTCTTCAAGCAAGATGCAAGATTTGATGGTGTCCTCATGTGACAAGTAAACAATATAAAAGACTTATCTGTTCCCATACACCATGCTACATATACTGACAGCTTTGAACCCCATGACCACCCATTCACTACAACCAACAACCGTGTGTTTAAGTTGTGCTTTTATACCTGTCAAATAGAACGTCCTTGAATTTAGTGGTATTTATGACTTAAATAATGACAAGACATATACTGGGTTTATTTATAGTGTTGTAGAGATTAACAGTAGAGACTATGACCGGGCAATTTTATCATTATAATACAGACTAGATAAGATGACAAAACAGTTTAACTATACTTTCTAAACCAGATTATTAAATTCAAGTGAATAGAGTCTTCATTTCAGTACTCAGCTAATCCTTGATTCAGCTTTGACCCTGTGTACTTATATGTGTGCATGGAGTATTTAGATAGTGCTATAAGTATTACTGTAACATGGTGAAAGAGATATAACTACAGTATAACTAAAGGAAAGACTGACCAAAATATAAGAATACTAAATGTTCCTATTAGCTTAGCTGATGGATGCCATGTGTCACCTTTCTAAAAATGCTTCAAACCTGAAAAGATGTTCATATCATCTCTGCTGACCCCTCTTCTGTTTCGTCACCTTATGTGCAGCCACCATGAAGAACGGCAACAGCAGTCTGATGTTTCCTGGAGTGAATGGGCTGAAAGGGAACTGCACGGACACCGCAGGCTTCTCTGAGGGCGACCTGCTGCTCCAGGTACGAGACAAGTTATCATTTAGATGCTGCTTATAAATGTGTGGTCATATCTGTAGTAAGTGAACTTTGACATTATTTATCCTCATGCCTGTGTACACTGTCATGCCATGTTTGTTACTACAGCACATACTGTAACTTGTAGATACATATGAAAATAAGGTTCAACATCACCAGACATTGGTTGCGTCCCGAGCCCCCCACATTGAGAGAATGGGTGGATATGATTGATGACATATTTCTAATGGAAAAAATCACACACACACTTAATCTGCAAATGGACAGATTCACTAAGATATGGTCAAAGTGGACCTCTTTTGTGGAAAAAAGACAGCTAAACTGAAGGGACATAACAGAATGGAAAAGAAACAGCAAAATACAAACAAAAGAACAAAAAACAATTTAACCAGAGTTATAAAAATTAAGGGCTGACACCCTTGTAACCAACCAGAAAGTACTTGCAGTATTTCTTTGTTTGTCCAAACTAAAATAGCATAACCTCTCACGAAAGTGCTGATATATATATATACATTTTTTTTTCTTTACTCTACATAAGGTTTCTTGTTATACATCCCTGTTCTAATGTTCAATGAAAGTAAACTGTTATCCACCTCCTATCCCTGTCCTTAATTAACAATACAAATATGTAGACAGGCGTGTAGGTATGTATATATGTGAAAGCAAGTGTGTACAAATTTGCATAGTATGGATGCGAAAAGATACACATAATAGTCTATTTTCATTTGCACTTTGTTGTTATAGTTTCTCTTTTTGTGGTCGTTTGTTTTTGATGTTTTTTTTGTTTGGTTGTTTGTTTCTTCAACATGTATATTTTCAAGGATTAGTTTCACACAAACTTTTTATACACATGCATATTTAGGGCCCGAGCACACTAAAGTGCGTAGGACCCTATTGTTTTCTTAAGGATTATTATTAGGGCCCGAGCACACTACAGTGCGTAGGACCCTCTTGTAACCTTTAGGAGAAATATTTTTCTCGCCCCACTTTAAACCCAAATTTCGGGCATTCCGCTTGAGATAAACGCGACCGCGCCTAGCCAAAAAGTTCAATCCCGGCGAAAAATTTATGAATCCAGGGTCTGCGCAAAAATACATGCACCATAGCGGCCCCTAGGGGCCAAAAACTGCGGCCCCCACCACTAGTTTGAGCTACGGGCCCGAAAATTGGCGTGCAGAACAAGCATTGCAAGGCCTACGAAAAAGTCTCTTACGACCATCGTGAATACCGAACAGGAAGTTCGGAAATTAACGTTAAACGTAGTGTTTTAGCGATTAGCACGCTACGCATTTGAACGAACTCGTCCTAGGATTTTAATCGGATCGAGTCCAAATTTGGAGGGTGCGTACGAGACACACTGACGATTAAAAGTTATTAAAAGAATTTGCGTAGGTAAATGGGCGTGGCCACAAACCACGCACAAAAAACGTTAAATTTTCACAACCTCCGAATTGCACGAAATTTTATGGGCATAAGCCCCGGGCCGAGACCGTCCCCGATATGTAAAATGCAATGCGGAATTCCGAACAGGAAGTTCGCAAATTAGCGTTAAAATTCCGAATTTAGCAATTTCACGCTACGCATTTGAACGAACTCGTCCTAGGGTTTAAATCGGATCGGCTCCAAATTCGGAGGGTGTGTAGGAGACGAGTTGAGGATTAAAAGTTATTAAAAGAATTTGCGTAGGTCAATGGGCGTGGCCACAAACCACGCACAAAAATCGTGAATTGCTCAAAACCTCCGACGTGCACGAAATTTGAAAGGCATAACCCCCAGGCCAAGACCGCTGCGTAGGTCAAAGGGCGTGGCCGCGAGCTGCTCCGTAGCGCCGCCTAGGGGCCCCAAACTGAAAAAGCACGTAGTTTAAGGTACGGGCCCCAAAATTGATGTGCACAACAAGTGTTGCAAGCCCTACAAAAACGTGCTCCAGAGCGCCGCCAAGGGGCCAAAAACTGAAACTGCACTTAGTTTGAGCTACGGGCCCGAAAATGCGGCAGTAGTGGCAGGGTGGCCGCGAGGGCCCGATCATCGCCGCTTGCGGCTTTAATTAGGGCCCGAGCACACACAGTGCGTAGGACCCTATTGTAACCCTTAGGATTATTAGGGCCCGAGCACACTACAGTGCGTAGGACCCTATTGTAACCTTAAGGATTATTTTTTTTTTTTTTTTCTTTTTCTTACCTTTTTTTAAACCCAAATTGCGGGCATTCCGTTCGAGATAAACGCGATCGCGCCTAGCCAAAATGGTCAGTCCCGGCGAAAAATTTATGAATCCAGGGTCTGCGCAAAAATACGTGCGCCATAGGGGCCCCTAAGGGCCAAAAACTGCGGCCCCCGCCGCTAGTTTGAGCTACGGGCCCGAAAATTGGCGTGCACAACAAGCATTACAAGACCTACGAAAAAGTCTCTTGCGACCGACGTGAATACCGAACAGGAAGTTCGCAAATTAACGCTAAACGTAGCGTTTTAGCGATTAGCACGCTACGTATTTGAACGAACTCGTCCTAGGGTTTTCATCGGATCGGGTCCAAATTTGGAGGGTACGTACGAGACACAGTGACGATTAAAAGTTATTAAAAGAATTTGCGTAGCTAAATGGGCGTGGCCACAAACCACGCACAAAAAACGTTAAATTTTCACAACCTCCGAATTGCACGAAAATTTATGGGCATAAGCCCCGGGCCGAGACCGTCCCCGATATGTAAATTGTAATCCGGAATTCCGAACAAGAAGTTCGTAAATTAGCGTTGAAATTCCGAAATTAGCGATTTCGCGCTACGCATTTGAACGAACTCTTCCCAGGGTTTAAATCGGATCGGCTTCAAATTTGCAGGGTGTGTAGGAGACAAGTTGACGATTAAAAGTTATTAAAAGAATTTGCGTACGTCAATGGGCGTGGCTAAAAAGGACGCCCAAAAATCGTAAATTGTTCAAAACCTCCGGCACCTACGGGCCCTAAAGTGTAACTGCAATGAGTTTGAGCTACAGGCCCCAAAATTGGCGTGTACAACAAGCGTTGCAAGCCCTACAGAAGAACGCTGCGTAGCGGCCCCTAGGGGCCCGAAACTGAAACTGCACGTAGTTTGAGCTACGGGCCCGAAAATTGGCGTGCACAACAAGCGTTGCAAGCCCCACGAAGAAGCGCTCCGTAGCGGCCCCTAGGGGCCCGAAACTGAAACTGCACAGAGTTTGAGCTACGGGCCCCAAAATTGGCGTGTACAACAAGCGTTGCAAGCCCTACAAAAATGCGCCCCGTAGCGGCCCCTAGGGGCCCCAAACTGCTACGGTCTCCAAAATTGGCGTGCACAACAAGTGTTGCAAGCCCTACGGAAGAACGCTGCGTAGCGGCCCCTAGGGGCCCGAAACTGGAACTGCAACTACGGGCCGGAAAATGCAGCGGTAGCGGCAGGGTGGCGGCGAGGGCCCGATCATCGCCGCTTGCGGCTTTAATTATTATTATTTTTTGTTTTTTTTCTCGCCCCACTTTAAACCCAAATAGCGGGCATTCCGCTTGAGATAAACGCGACCGCGCCTAGCCCAAATCGTCAGTCCCGCCGAAAAATTTATGAATCCAGGGTCTGCGCAAAAATACGTGCACCATAGCGGCCCCTAGGGGCCCCAAACTGCAGCCCCCGCAGCTAGTTTGAGCTACGGGCCCGAAAATTGGCGTGCACAGCAAGCATTGCAAGGCCAACGAAAAAGTCTCTTACGACCGTCGTGCATTCCGAACAGGAAGTTAGCAAATTAACGTTAAAAGTCGCGTTTTAGCGATTTGCACGCTACGTATTTGAACGAACTCGTCCTAGGGTTTTAATCGGATCGGGTCCAAATTTGGAGGGTGCGTACGAGACACACTGACGATTAAAAGTTATTAAAAGAATTTGCGTAGGTAAATAGGCGTGGCCACAAATCACGCACAAAAAACGTTAAATTTTTGCAACCTCCGAATTGCACGAAATTTAATGGGCATAAGCCCCGGGCCGAGACCGTCCCCGATATGTAAA
>JBBMOC010001351.1:0-12418 GCA_037975185.1 Centropyge bicolor | reverse complement strand
GTCTGTGCATGTTCGTGTAAAAGAGGCGTGGTCAGACAGAGTTTCTGTGGAGTGATCCACCCGTGATCTGCGCTCAGATATTGACTGGTTCTTTCAAATATCATATCATTTTTCTCGACCAATTGTAGAAGAGGGGCGGGGCTTACAAAGACTAACCTCGAGTTAACCACGAACGTAAACTGCTCCGAGCAGATTAGAGTAAATTGCCATGACAACACACCTCGAGTTAAACCCATAGACTGTATAAAATATGGACGTAGTGTCCGTGACGTCACCCATAGGTTTCTGAAGAGCAAAAATGAAGCAAATCGTAGTGCGTAGCCATCTTGGTAGCCTACCTCCGGTTACTCCAAATATGGACAAAGAGGTGGAGCAAGGGTGGAGCTGAGGCGGGTCGAATGAACGCTATTGGCTGAAAAAAGTTGCTGGAAAAAAACGCTTTATTCGAAATAATCAAACTAACTACGGCTAACCAGCTAGGTTAAATGCTAAATATCGTTGCTAGCTGGCTAACCCCACGACGATCTCTTTCCCAAACTCAGTGACTAGAATTAGCCGGGGTGTCGCCCTTTAGACCGTCAGTGGCTAGTTGTCAATCAAAGTGGTGCCACTTAGATTGACAGCTATGAATTGTGCATAATGATGTATGCTGTATATTTTAAACGAATGCCTTATAAAAAAATTCGCCCCCCCCAGAGTTGTCATGGAGTAGAAAAACAGCTTATGAGACTAGAGCCATGTTTTGAACCAGGCTGTAAATATGTTTTTTTCTGTCGTAAAATCGGACATTTTAACATGGGGCTCAAATGTAATTGACTCCCTTCTGCGGCCTGCTCTAGTGGTTATTCGAGGAACTGCAGCTCAAAATCTTAATATGGAAGATTCTGGGCCTTGTCTCCAGAGGATGGACGAACGTCCTCCTGGTGAAACTTGCCCTCACTATGGCAGAAGGTGATGCGGTGAGATGATGATATGTCCCTGTTTTATTTTCCACCGCAGTGCCAATTCTCCGGCCATTTGTGCTGCCATCTGTCCAACACTCTGGCACAGATTGTGATCAGGATTTTATTAGACCCATCTCACCGATGCGATGTCGCAACTGTGTTTTGCTCAAGTGTGTCGGGGGCCTGTAGGACACAGGGCAGCGTCACATGATGCAAGTCGCATGTTTGAAAGTCACATTTGTTCAGGCAGAATCTCACTCCGTATTTCCCCCACACAAAATCTTAGCTGCTTCATCTTTGTATCTAATAGACAGCTAAAAAGCGTAGACAGGGTGTTAGTCCACATGCTTGTGTGTTTCATGTCCAAAAATGTGCAAACAGTAAAACCAGGTCTATTCAGAGCTATTTCTGTGGCTTCGTCATGCTGCATGAATATAAACAGATTCCTATTAAAAGGCTGAACTATAATGGTGAGATGACATGTTGCTCCAGTAAATCCAATTTAAATCAGCAGGAAAAAATAACTCATGCTAATATTTTTCTGTGTGTGTGTGTGTGTGTGCGCTACATGTGTATACAGCTGCTGTGTAAACGATTATCATCCAGCTTGAGTCACGATAAACAGAGAACAAACACTGAAGGGGAATCAAAGCCTTTGTGCTTTCAGTGAGAAATGTGGAGGTGGCTCCTTCCTCCTGTCAGTGTCTGTCTGCTGACGCTCACACCCACACCCACCCCGTTCCTCCATCACCAACTGCAACAGCAACATCGACTTGTGCAGAGTGTTACCGTAATGTACCGATACAGGCTGCTGCCCACGTATCAAGACTTCTACCAGAGGAGAGGTCAAAACTGTGGCAGCACTTGTAGCATAAAGACCAATGTTTATTGGTTAGATTGGCTGCATTTATGTGCTCATTTAAATCTGGTGATGTCGAGTAAATAAACCTTGTCAGGTATATTTAGAAATGCAGTCGTCTACTCTCAGCTATTGTAGCTCATTAAAATTTAATAGGATGACAAGTTGCAGCCAAAATTTACGAGCTAGAAGTGATTATTCATTCACACATGATTGGTTAAAAAATATTACTAAACGTCACTGTTCTTAAATGTCCCTGTCGGTGATATCATCTGATGGACGAGAGTGAACTCAGACTGAAGTCGGTGTTTTATTGGCACTTTCAGCCCACACCCACTAAACCTGCCAATTTTATTGAAAAATTTGTCTGCTCTGGATGCAAGTTGTGACCTAGGTGTGACATATTGATTCCCTAAAAAAGTAATAATCAGTGACACACGGCCAGACGAGCGTGACGTCCTGAACACCGGAGAGCTCTGATTTCTCTGAGGTTTCACTTCCATCTTTGTGCAACAATAACACTGAATGTCAGAGCAAAGGTTTCTGGGTAGGACGGGAACATGAAGCTTTGGGAGAGGTCTTTGTCTCCGTCCAAAACTTTGTCCTCATTTCCATCAATTCCCCCCTGTCCTTTAAATTCCTCCTCAAATAATCCTCCAGTAGATCTTATTCTTTTATTGTCACTCAGGGGAAGCTTGTGACCACTGGGTTGCCAGTTTGGGTCCCGAGAGGAGCTGGTGAAATCGATAGAATGTGTCTTTCTTGCCCTCTCAGGAGTTCTGTAATCAAAGGCGAACTCTTTGAACAGATTCCTGGGAGGAAAGCCGCAGGCCCAGCAGGGTGTGGACAACACAGCCTGAATTACTTCAATACACTGGAACCAAAACAGAACATTCGTCTAACTGTGTGAAGCATATTTACATTATTGTCATGTGCAAAACAAATAGCACTGCAGATTTATCCCTCTCGCTCAGATTTACAAGTTTGCTTACACGTAACTGGGCGAATTGAGTGTGACATTCAGTCCGTATTGACTGCCTTTAATCCAAGACAGTTTCCCTCTTTAGGAGACAATTAAAGCAACCTTGAACCTCGATCGCTGATTTAACATTAGAGGTGTGTGACTTGTTGAGTGGAGGATTTGAAACTGGACTGTCCTTCCCAAAACTTCGGTATGGGTCGTCTGCAAGCAGCTTATTAGGACCCATATTTACCTTTACTGTTGGGTTGCGACCTCTCGGAGCTGTAGTAATTATAATGAAAGGTCAGGTGATGTAGTATAAAATGCAACAAAGTCAGCGTAGTGAGGAGTTCTAGCTGAAACTATAGATGCATGTATCATAATGAAAAACAATAGGGTTCATATGGAAAAAGAAGTGGGAGTGGTTTCTGATGGACCACAAGTCAACATTGACTTCTTTTAACTTCCGTACATTATTAAACTTACATAACTTATGAACGTATGTCAACCCAACTCACGATGCCTAACTCGAACAACAACAACTGGAAGAGGGCGGCTTTGTTGTCATGGTGATGGACTGGATCTCGGTGTCGGTGGGAACGTAGCGGCGTCCGGGTCTCTGGAGGGCAGCATATGTTTTACTAGCTGGTGTCAGGGTCGGGGTCAGTCGTCACTTAATTCATTTCATTCAGGAAGTCCGTTTTCTTTACATCTATGCTGGGAAACAGTGAACTGAATTAAAGTGAATTAAAGTGTAATCTCAGCTGTGGGCTATTACACAGCACTCAAAACCATTATCTCATCATTTGCGGACCATTACAGTACATGTCAAGCAGTGGGATAAACAGTGGAGGACTGGACATGGGTGGGACAGCTGTCCTGTCTTCTAGTGGCTGCTTGGCTGCAGATCAAGTTCTTGTCCTTGTTCTTTCTCCTGGAGGGCAAGAGGGACTTCAAACAGGCCAACAGAGACTTGAAGGGCGAGTGAAAGAAAAGCAAAGATTCACATCAGACTGTCAAGACAAAGTCAATGAAAAACAGCACAGATGCATCCAACATGACTGGAATCAGGTTTATTTTCTCTCTTGGCTTCCAAAAATCCAACCTGCTGTCTAACAGGTTATCAAAACTCCCCCAAACAAGTTCGATGGGTTTGACTTATTTTGTCACGTATCGTAGATCGAAACAGGCCACAAGCGAATGTCCAGTAAAGGAAATGTTTCCTCTGTGGTTTGTGCCAAAGAAAATGAAGTGTGGGCGTGATGGCACCCTGGGGCCCGGCCCTCAGTGTCACTGATGCTGTTAATGAGGTTTGGTCACAAGGTTAAAGAAAAATAACATCAATCGTTTTTGGTCACCAGCTTTCAACAAAGAAACCCTGAACTCAGCTGTTCAGGGTCAGAAGTGATGGCAGGATTGTAATGGGAAAACAGACGTGCTGCCTTATAATGAATGTAAGATTCCTTCAATCCGCTGCGACTTCAGTTCGAGCCCCGAAGGAGCAGAGCCCTCTTGTGTCATTATAATTAATTGTCTTTGTCGCGGCTCAAATTGTCGTAAGCTGAAATGAGCTAGAAACACAAATCTCAGCCCAAGAACAGCAAACGCTCAGAAATGGCCAGATCTCACAGTTTTTTTGTTTTATTAACCAACATCAAACATGACCAAAGACAACACAATCATAAACAAAGACATCACTGCACAAACAAACTGTCCAAATGTGACAGACCAAAACAAAACATACCACACCATTACGGAAGAAAAGAAAACAAAAAAACAAGACTAAATAAAACAAACAAACAAACAAACAAAAAAGGACAACACTGATAATATGTCTAAAAACAACAACAAAAACAACACAACAAATAACAGGGGGTCAAATAGTCATCTACTTAAGGATCCAACTTGGCTTAATATTCAAATTAATTAAAGTTTGACAATCCAAATTACCAAATAATAGTAATTATAATAAGAGGAGTAATACCAACAGCATAGTATTTTCAATTAGGCAGCATATATTCAATTACCACCCTTCAGCTTCAATAAACTTTTCCCATCTCTCTAGATATCTTTTGTTATTAGCATAATATCCTTCTAATATAGATCTCACAGTCTACAGCTGGTAATTATTCTGGTTTTGATCATTTTCATTTGTGTGTGTGTGTGTGTGTGTGTGTGTGTGTGTGTGTGTGTGAGTGGGTGTGGGTGTCCTGGAAGTGACCGGGTGACCAAGTGTAAGAGGTGTGTTGACATGTTAGATAGCGTAGAATTACTGTCTTCCTGCTTCCAATGTTTGACTGTCAACAGGAATGTTGGGCAAACAAGCACACCGTTACTACCCAAACACACACACACACACACACACACACACACACACACACACACTGTCTACTGTTATATCTTCCTAACAGGGTAAATGACTTCATTACTGACCCTGGTTTCCGTGTTTGAAGATACAGGTCACGCTCTTGTTTGTGTCGTCTTCCCTCCTGGCTCCACCGTCTGAAGTGTTATATTGTACTATTTACAAATCCAGACAATTAAAGGTGCATTCTGCCAAAAAACAAAGCCAGTGACCCCATTACTTAGTTTATACATATTTCAACACTTGAAGACACTGTATTGCATAACTACCCTGATTCCGGCCCTCCCAGGTTGAAAAGGTTTAGACTTTGTGTTAGCATATCTTTTTACCATTGCAATTATAATAAATTAGTAGAACAACCAAACTTCCCTCTTTCAGTCGTATACAGAAACCTGAATTGTATTACATTGTTATAATAACATTAACACTTGATTATTACTTGTAACGCAGCTCACTGAAAAAAAAAGTCTTTCAAGCATCTTTGACTGTTTGGCTTGTGCTCATATCTCATATTATCATGTTTATTGTTCCTCTATGCTCTGGGAGATTTGGTCAGTTCAGGTCGAGCTGTGATATTCTGTGAGTTTAGTTCCTTTGGATGGAGACCATGAGAGCTGAAAGTCTGAACAACGGGGGAGTGTAGCAGGGAAGTGAAAGGAAGAAAAGTACATTCAAGTGAAGGACAGAGTGAGATGTATCGTGTGTGTGTGTGTGTGTGTGTGTGTGTGTACTTCTACATCTGCCTTGTGAGAACTAATTTTTATACCTTGGGAGTGAGGACATCTTGGCTGGTCCTCACTTCCATACAGACATTGGAAAGATTGTTTGAAGGTTGGAAAACACATTATCTCAATGAGGGTTCTCACAAATGTGTGTGTGTGTGTGTATGTGTGTGTGTGTGTGTGTGTGTGTATGTGAACAGTTTGTATGCACATTCGTATATAAGGGAGAAAACATCTGTTTGTGTGTGTGTGTGTGTGTGTGTGTGTGTGTGTGCGTGTGTGTGTGTGCTGACAGCCAGCATGACGTTTGCACGGCTGCCTTGACCTAATCTCCTCTGGCAGCAGATCAGACGCTGTGCTGTGTTGTACCGGACGGCAAAGAGCAGGTTGATATAGGCCTCCATTGTACACACACACACACACACACACACACACACACACACACACACACACACACACACACACACACATTCCTAATTCCTAATAACCAATAAACCTTTTGAACCGCTCTCCAGCTGTGAACTGTGGCCTCAAACCTCCAGCTACAGTACATGGCTGCACAACTGTACTTTATGTAATACAAACCTTTTTTCACCCAAAAAAATACAGAGGATTTTGGCTAATAAACTCCTTAATACTTGCAAGACTGCAGAGGGAGAGTGATGGAAAGACCTGATGCAAAGGAAGCTGAAAAACTGCCTGAAGATCAGGAGCCAGTATTTTCAAATTGTCCTCAGACTAGTTGTTTAGTCTGGTTGTCAGACCACTTTCATCTGAGACACAGTTACACAGCCGACTTATGAAACAGCTGAATTCAGTCATGACATGTTATTCTAAATACATTTTATAACAAGTTCTGCTGAAATCAGCTCATCTGGTGTGAAAGGCCACCCAGACCTGGCCCAGCTGCGTCGGGATCGTGGTTCAGGTTTAAGCAGACAGAGGCATGAACAGTCCCAGAGAGCAGTGCAGTGCAGGTCTGTATGAGGGCGGTGAGACGGGCGTGAGGATCCACGTGCTCGCCGTGGTTGTGAGCGCTGTGCTGTCGAGACACCCGATCACTATAAGTGATAATGAAACAGTTATGAAATGAAAACAGCCACAATAAAGCAGCTCGGTGCTGAAGCATAAAGCTGTGTATGTGTTGATATGATGTAAAGTTTTCCTTTAAACAAACAATAATTTAGTTCATATTCAATGACTCATCAATTCACATTGTGTGTTGAATACATTTTTATTCTCATAAATCATTTATAAATCTGATCTTTTAATAATTTAATTGCTCATTGTTTACCTTCATGTTTGCACTGTAGCAGTTTCATTTGAACTGGCTGGTGCATTGCTATGTTACCACCAACAGTCCACCAGTGAAGTAGTGTGAAACCGTTGGCAGGATGTGAATCATGCTGCCCCAAATGCTTTTGCACAATGCAAACAAAACACAGACCCACTTGTGAAAACGCTGCTCAGTTAACCTGGTTCAGAGAGGCTGGAGCAGTGTGAGTGTGTGCAGCTGCCACATGCTGCAGGTGTGTGTGTAACACCACCTCTGTGACTGTGTCATGACTCCTGGCAGCACAGAGGAACCTGCCAGGGGGACGGACACACACACACACACACACACACTCACACCTACACACACACACACATTCTCGCTCACATGTACACACACACACACACACACACACACACACATACACATACACATACACATACACATACACACACACACACACATATTCTCACTCACATGTACACACACATGCACACACATACACATACACACACACATACACACAAACACACACATACACATACACACACACACATTCTCGCTCACATGTACACACACTCAGACACACATGCACACACACACACACACATATTCTCACTCACATGTACACACACATGCACACACACACACACATTCTCGCTCACATGTACACACACACACACACATACATACACACACACACACACATTCTCGCTCACATGTACACACACACACACATATTCTCACTCACATGTACACACACACACACATACATACACACACACACACACATTCTCGCTCACATGTACACACACACACACACACACACACATATTCTCACTCACATGTACACACACACACACACACACACACTCTCGCTCACATGTACACACACACACACACACACACACATATTCTCCCTCACATGTACACACACATGCACAGTGCGGGTCGCGTGTGAGGTCGCATGCAAAACGCCGTGTGATAAACATCTGTAATTGACAAAACAACCCACATCTCTGGTGACAGGCTGGACGAAGATAACACAAGTGATGTTTGCTGCATGCTGGGAATCAAAACCTGTGTCACTCTGCGTTAGTCATGTCGCTTAGGTAAATGAGGGCTGACAACATGCCCTCGAGCGAGACACACCTCCTCAAAGCCTCTGTGGTCACACGAGTCTGAACTGACTTTATCTCACATCAGCTCAGCTTGTGTGTGATCAGAAAGTTCCCATTGTTTGATGTCAGCGCAGAATCACACCCTGCCCTCCACACACACACACACACACAGACTTGAAGTAGGGGTAAGGTTGACTGGCAGTCATTTTGTCGCCGGCGTGTGGTCCTGCTGTTTCACCTAATGAGGAAGTGAGGCGGCTCTGTGCGGCGACAGATGTGATCTCAGTTGTTGGAAAGTGCAGCGCTGTGACTGCAGGCTGATGCAGGGAGACACTACATTGTTTTAATGATGTTGTAAATGTTCCTTCTCAGAAAGTTGCCCTGGTTAGAAACATCCAATCAAAGGTAAAAACTAGGGATGAGCGAGTACACCACTATCTGTATCTGTATCCGTATTCGGAGTGGGCGGGGCCTAAACCGGAAGTGAGTGCAGAAATGGGTGAGGCTTAAAACTACATTATTTTAAGTCTGAAATTGATATGGATTGATCAGAAGTCGCTAATAAACTGTATTCAAAGCCTATATACAGTATATCTCAATAATATTTATAATATTATTTTCATGAACTGCAGAGAGAAAGTGTCAGATACTGCATGCAGCCACATACAATAAAAATATTAATATAGGCTACTTTGTGTGTTCAGCTACAGCTACATGTGTGTATGTGTGTAAATGGTCTGTAAGACTGTTTATTTTTTAATGATCTGTGTGAACTTCATGATTCATGCAAACATCCAGTGATGGCAAACAGGGAAATAATATGTCAGCCTTGTTCACTGTATTCTTCTAAAAAGCACCGCGTTCAGTACGAGCAAAGTTTTTCAGTTGACTTCATATCACCAGCCAAACTAAGAGCAAGCAGACGATTAAAAAAAAAAAAAAAAAAAAAAATCGGACCGGAGCGGGGGCATTTACCGACGCGGCGCGAGCCGTTTTCAGCTCTGTCTTGTCAAATGCACCGGCGCGTTCGTTACGAGAGACGTGCAGAGACGTGCACAGACGTGTCTGTGTAGGGAGGGGCGGGCGCTGTGTGTGACTGGCCAATCACAGAGCGCGAAGACAGTCAGTTCCACAATGAGGATTTTCCTTCAGCACGAGCACAGATAATGACGGATTTTACTCGTATCATAATCGTATTCGTCAAAAAATGCTTTATCCGTAACGGATACTCGTCTGAAACAAGTATCTGGCTCATCCCTAGTAAAAACTGTCTTAGAACATTTATTCACTTTTCCCTTCTTTCTTTTATTCCTTTTTTAAATCTTTGCTTCTTTTCTTGTGTCCTTTCAGATTTTCTGTCATTTAAAAACTGTAGATAGGAGTAAAAGTAACCTCTCATTATAAGTAATTTTTTATATTTAATTGTAGTGTTACTACAATTAATGCAGCTCTGAATGAAATGTCAACAAATGATTTTTTATGCCAGATGCTGAGAAGGAGTGAGGTTCCCCTAAAAGGCTAAAAGCTAAAACCTTTCTTCAGTCTTGCTGGCGTTCCTCAGTGACACAGCTGAAGTCACAGTTGTCTTGTTTCGATGTGGAATTCGAACAATGTTAACAAAGGTTTTAGGGGATTTATAGATTTACCTCCAGCTTGACTTGTATCTCCAGTGAATCCACGGTCGCAAACATCTGTCAGACATCTCAGCGTTGTTGTGGTTGTGTGTGTGTGATATCAGATCGCAGTCGGGCTGTGACCCAGTTGTTCCTCAGCTTATCAACCTGGGTGTTTCCCCCAACAAAGACTTATTCCACAAGGTCACCATCACTCCAGCCTTTACGTGTCCAGAGTCACTGTTCCACACCACTGACCTCACATTATCACAGCCACACGTCTTTAAACTGTTTCTGATGTTTGGTGACAGACGTCTCTGAGGCCTCTGAACCAGGAAGTGAACACTGACTCAGGCAGGAACTACCAGGCCTCTCAGTCCTCAGGCCGACCATCACAGACCCTGGAAGACACATAGCATCATTACTGTGCTGATGTTGTGTAGTCTGGTCTCATCCAGTGTTGAGCGAGCCTTCAATGAATTTGTTTGTTTATCTTCATGGTGGATGACCTGACTTACCTTTTCTCTTGTGCCACCAGGTGACAAAATTTATCAAGCATGTTCATGGTTCCCACAGGATGAACCATTTCTATTGTGGACCCTGTATGAACTGTGCACCTTCCTCAGATCTAAGTTTTAGCTTTGTACTGAAGGAATCATATGGCTCTTTTGCAACGACTTGTTTCATGTCCGTTCATGGTCCTCAGAGAAACTTCACACTGTTGCCCTCATTGTCTGTTTTGCACAAAAGAGTAATGGACACATTTCAATGAGACGTACGTGTGATTACATGACAAGACTGGTCTGTGAACTGAACCCAAATCCAAGACCGAAACTTCAAAATAAAAGTCTTTAATGAAAACTTGCAAACAAAAAATCACTCTTAAGAGGAAAAACTCTGAGATAAGCAATGTAGAAAAGTAACGACTAAAAATCACTCTAGCGAGGTCACAAATGGCTGAGGAAAAACAGGTGCAAAGTATAAACGAAAAATCACTCAAAAGAGGAAAGACAAAAAGCAAGCAATGGCAAGACATAGTATCAAATGAAACAATAACCTGACGAAGAAGTAAACAAGACATGGATGGCGTGGTTGACTGCTCAAACGAGACAAGACGAACTGGCACAGGACAAAGGGAGACGCAGACAATATATACATGAGGAAGTGGGTGAACAGGTGGAAACAATCAGGGCGGGGCAGACAATCACACTGGCGGGAAACACACTAGGAAGGGCAAGTAATCTGAAACGAGAGGGAGAGTTAGATTTTCAAAATAATACAGGAAATCACAAGACAACACACAACATAACAAAATCCAACTTAACATATTTTTCTTGACGTGACATTACATGACTTCATTACATTAGATCAAACATACATAAGATTACTACTCAGAGGACGACCTTAGGCAAATATGGTACACAGTTCTCATCCCATAAACTACACAGAAACACATCCTAGTTGAATTGGTTATATTCATCAGTTCAAGCTTTTTTATCATAAATATCTCACTGAAAACCAGTTGACTCTTCAAGCTGGAAAATGTTCACAGTTCACAGTCTGAAATCTATCAGTCTGAGAAGAATGAGAAGCACACACATAAACCCTGGAGGAAGGCGTCCACGGCGCTTAAGAACCCGTTCAAGGAAAGTGATTGAAAGCATATGTGGACTCTCATATCAGCCATATGCAAAAATATCAAAGCGGTCCAAGATGTATAAACAGAGACTGAGTTCAGGGTGGAGAGAGTGAGACAGAAACTGTGCTCCCATCCTGCTCTCTCTCACTCTCTCTGCTCTACATGTACATTCAGGTCATGTTTATATGGAGCCTTACATAATGCTTATCATATGTCTCTGTTTGCCTTCTTGTGCCTCCCCGCTGTGTCAGCATGTTCTGTGGCGTCACACCAGATGCACGAATGTCACCCAGATTATCTTCTGCCGCTTCGCTGTCCTCGATGCATAAACTCTCCGTGCCCCTTTTTTTCCCCCATTTCTGCTTTATCTCAGTTCATCGGAATCCAGTGCATTAGAAGAAAAAGGGTTCGACTGTATGTGTTGAGGGTGTGTTCGTTCCGGGAAGCATCGAGTGGTTTGTTTTCACCGCGAGAGGGATTCCATTCTCTTCAAATAACCAAATGGCCAAAGAGTGCAGGTCTCAGTCTCGTGATGAGAAATCGTATTGAAAGTATATGTAAATTAAATGTAAAACACAGTAAACAAATACAGGAAATGAGCAACAAGTTACAGAGCTTGACATATGACAAGGCAACTAAGCAAACTGAAGGGTCAGGGTTAGTAGTTCCAAAGACACCAAAACTGACTGCGATGTGTGTAAAATGATGCACAAGACAATGAAAATACTGTCGTTGAATTTCTTGTGATGATCTTTGGTTTGAATAATTCCATTTTGATTAGAAGCTGGAATCACTTTAATTGATAATGAAACAGTTATGAAATGAAAACAGCCAAATAAAGCAGCTTGGTGCTTAAGCATAAAGCTGTTTCTGTATCTACAACATCTGTATATTTTGATGATATGAGATATATATATATAT
>JBBMOC010001350.1:0-12422 GCA_037975185.1 Centropyge bicolor | reverse complement strand
AATTGCAATGCCTTGATTTTAGTGAGGTTAGTACACAGTCATAGCCACGAATGCAATGGTAATAATTGGCATAATAATTTATTTCGGTGTTTCGGTTTTCGGTTTTCGGCCTTGGTTTCTTCATTTTCGGTTTTCGGTTTCGGCCAAGAATTTTCATTTCGGTGCATCCCTAGTTCTATTACTGACAAATACAGAATGAATAAATGAAAATACACATATCATCTTTAAAAGCTTTAAATTGAGGTCTTCAAGGGGGTTCCAAGGAAAGTGATTTGGCTGGAATTTGTTGAATTGTTGAATTATCAAACAGCAAAAAAAAGATTTTCTTTTAAGTACATACCGTTTCATAAACTAGTAGATTCATTTAACCCCAAACCAGCAATGAAAGTAAATAAAGTTGTGAAGTAGTAAAGAAAAAAATGTTTTTATCCAGGGCTTCAGATGGGTGAGGGATTTCTGTCTGCAGCTCAGTCAGGTGGTCAGACAGGTGAGACTGGGTATAAGAGAGCTTTGACAGAGATCTTCCACTTCTGTTTCCTTCACAGTGAAACAGTGTCAGTATTGACATGCACTGTAAAAAGTTGCTGGTCATTGTAAAGGAGCAAACTACAAATCTTTCACAGCCAAGTTTCACATCTACAGAGCACTGAGTGTTTCATTCTCCAACTTCATTTCATGGTGTGGATGGGATCATAATGTGTTCAGCAGAAGAACAGAGGAGCAGAGTAAGAAGAACACCTGGCAGGGGGAGACACACTCCACACACACGCCTGTTGTTACAGCAAACGTCTGCTGTCAGACAGACTGCACAAACACTCCAGGAGTCACACTCATAAAGATATAACATGTTTGCTTTGTGCTGGATCGAAGCACAGGCTCATGGGAGACTTACACGTTAAATGAGACGAGACACATTCTTTGAGACTTGCCTGTGTGGCCATGACGCAACAACAAGCTCTGGAATATATCTGCCCATCTGTGAAATGAAGCCAACTCCAGGAAGCAGCATAAACAGAACTACTCTGCATCCGTGGTGTTAAACTAGGCCACACTTACTCTGGGTTAAAGACAACAATCTGTCTCTGCACTCAGACCATCTACATTATTCCTGTTTCTTATTGTTTTAAGTTTATTTAATCAAGACAATCATAAGATAAAGAAAGAGATCTTTAAGGAGACTGCCCATGTAACACTACCCACAAGGACTCAGTCCACAACAGCAAGACACCTTCGCCTGGCCTGGGTCAGGATACGCTGATAAAAACAATCCACAGTTTCTGTCTGATACTTCATGGATACAGCTGGTGCTTCACCCTCAGAATGATGGCTTTGAACGCTCCATTCCTTGATGGATAAAGGCACCTCACCAGTCTGATGACTGTTTCACAACATATAACCTGCATATCTGACTCTATACCATGTGATTGTTTTAAGGAGCTGTTTCCTGTTTCCTGTTCCTGATGTTATCAAGAAGATGTTTTCCATGGGCTTTGTACCCTCAGCTTTAAATACTGCCATTATTACATCACTGCTCAGAAAATCTAAGCTTGAAAGAATCACTTGAAAGGGCTGTCGCTGAACAACTTACTGCCGACTTCACCAACAACAATCAGTCCAGTCATTCTACTGAAACTGCCTTGAAGAGCGTAGTCAATGATCTAATAATTGTGCATGCTGCAGTTTAAACAGAATTACTGATTTGATTGAATGACTGACTGATGAAATGACTCATGCAGTGAGGTGTTGGTTGACTTTGTGTTAAGTAAGGATAAGGGTGAGAGGGTGTGTGTTTGCTTACCTGCAGGGGGCCAGGCTTTGATGTAGCCAGTGCAATGCACCACAGAGTACTGAGCCTCTCCTTCTTTAGAGGGTCCAAGGCCATTCCTGTCCATCAAACACACACACACACACACACACACACACACACACACACACACACACACACACACACACANACACACACACACACACACACACACACACACACACACACACACACACACACACACACAGACCAGCATGTTAGGTACTCAGACACACCTGTGGAAGGACTCATACAGACAACGATACAGGCCTCCTCAGACATTTCATGTTTAACACTGTTGGCTTCATCTCTCTGTTCAAGTAATGACGTTTAGGTTACAAGCACCTTTACACACTGTATATTAGAGTGTAATGCAATTATATGTTCTTGGTATCCGTTTTATGTCACAGAAACCTGTAAGATGAGATAAGATAAGATAAGATAAGATAAGATAAGATAAGATAAGCCTTTATTTGTCCCACAGTGGGGAAATTCACATGTCACAGCAGCACAGGGGAGAGCAGCAGTAAAAATATTAAGAACAAATAACAGTCTAAAAAGGAGGTATACACAAGTTTACATGACTTATTTACAATTTAGAGTATGGATATGACATGTAAAATATGAAGTATAAAAATATACAACCAGTATAAAAATATATGATCAGTAAATATACACAAAGGGCCTGAAAAGACTTTGGCCGCCCGAACAGGGACTTGAACCCTGGACCCTCAGATTAAAAGTCTGATGCTCTACCGACTGAGCTATCCGGGCTCTAGTTGGATGGATTGGATGGATGATATTGAAAGTAAGCTTTACTTTCATTTCAAGATAAAAGCCTAAACAAAGTTTGAATAAAAGCTGGGAAACTGTAAATGGTCATCAATAATTAAATAGAGCCATACTGCCTGTTTTTTCTCTGTCTGTGATGAGAAAGAGGAGCTACTGATAAAATGTGGGTCATAATAGCTCAATGGGCTCTATTGCATAATTTCAAGAGACAATAGTTTGAAATTTCTATCCCAAAAAATGAGAAAGCTTAACGGGGAGACATGTTGGGTGAGTGTGGCAGAGGGTGGTTGGTGAGGGAAGAGAATAACTGCACAGATTCTGAAGTTTCTTCTGAAATTAACTATTCAGACCACATATCTGAGGGATAGAATATATTTGTATATGTTTACACCCCTATGTATTGGAAAATTGAAAATGTAGACAGACTAGTGGCCTGATGATTATCATTTTTTCTTTCTTAGTTTTCTAGACTGACGAGAAAAAGCCTCTTTAAAAACTGGCTCATTCTCAATGTTTGTTCAGTATTAAATTGATTTTGTACATAATAGATGACAACTGATACTCCTTCTGTGTATTTAACCATATGCTGCTGCAGCCTTTACATTAATGTACTGGCAATGTTATGAACCTGGGCTTATTCCGATTGACTGAATCCATGAGGCTATTATAAGTTTAGTTTCAAAACAGATTGGATAACACTGTTCATATACTATTCCTGAACATATATAATGACGTATTTATACAAATTTATATTGACCCGGCAAATAACACTGTATGATATTATGACAGAACTGGCTATCATGCTTTACATAGAAATGGTAGTATAACAAAAGAAATGTTCCATAAGGTGCTACATTAGTAATGCACTAACCTTGCTTAAAAACACATTTAGTTTCATTGGATTCATTATTCATATTTTCATCCTCTTCTCGATAAAGAGAAATATACTGCACTACCTTATTTTTGGTTGTTTTTCAACTCCAGTATCTTTTTAGAGTACACTAGTATAATTAGATATTTTCAACCACAAGTCAGAATGGGCAGACTGAATGATTTACTTATCACTCAGAAAACATGTATTAACAGTATAGACATTTTTCAGGCTATAAATAGTGTATTCAAATCTGCAGAATGATTACAGCTGTCTGTTGGCAACATTTGGCAAAAAGTCCACAAAGCACCTCCTGCTGCTTGTGGATTTAAGTAGCTAGATGGTTAAGATTGGGACGCACCTAAAGACTGACCGAAACC
Source organism: Centropyge bicolor (assembly GCA_037975185.1). Lineage (NCBI taxonomy): Eukaryota > Metazoa > Chordata > Actinopteri > Pomacanthidae > Centropyge > Centropyge bicolor. The sequence continues at coordinate 8,575 of JBBMOC010001350.1, read as the reverse complement.
TACAAAGACTGCACTGCACAGCGCTGCATGTAAACAGTGCAATTCACACAGAAATGGCTGCACAGGGAAAAAAGTAAAAAGGGAACAGGAGATGAGTAGACTTTCAGTAAAGATGTCGCCTATGCATGGCACACAGTCATCAGTCGTAGCTGTCAGTTCCAAAAGTGAAAAATGTTTGAAAAAATCTTTATGAGAAAGTCTGGTAGCAAACACATCTGAAGATTTCAGATCTTTACATATCACATATTATATGATAACATGTGCTCACTGTAAACACAGACCAACCTAGAGTGGGACAGTATTTTCTGAAGGACGGCATGGCAGGAGAGACAGAGTGAGGCTGAGACAAGGAATGAATCATAACCATGGTTAGAGAGGAAGTTCCTGTACCTGTATCTCTTCCTCATGTTAGACAGACGGTTTAGGGAGATGTGATCCAGGGGGGCACTTCCACACCTGCACACAACACAAAATAAAGACAACATTATATATTACACTTCAGTAGATACCAACAGCTGGCTGATAATCACAGTAGCAGAGAGCAAACACACAAGTACAGTAACATATAACAGTATCCACCATGGACTGACACAGCTCACAAGACCCCCTCTTTATTCAAATGTTTTTTAAAATTTTGTAACATAGTTATCATTAACAATCTTACACTGTTCTACTGAGAGACTGTTAGTTCATCAAAGGCTTTGCTTTGTCTCTGTTTGTACTGGAGAGACGGCATTAACATCTCATTTCCTTTATTTTGTGCTGCAGCGATGTACTCCAGTGCTGTTATGCAATTTACCACATTTCCACCAAATTTGAATGTGACAAACTGCAGCATAGAGGCCAACTGCAGCCGCCCACATTATCTGATGCTGTTCTGCAGAGCCAGTGTTTGGTTTGTCCATTCTGGGCTACTGTAGAGACATGGCAGCGCAACATGGCGGATGAGCTGTAGATACAGTATAAATGGCTCATTCTAAGGTCATGAAAACAATTATCAATATTCCATGTCAGACAATAGATCATTCTAAATCCTAGACAGTGACCCTTTCCATTCCCTGACTATCAGAAGTGTGTGGGTGTCTGGAGGTGAAGTCTGCTCCACAGTTTGTCTGACAGATGAGTGAATGACAACACGCCATGGCAGTAGGTCCTTTCTGTAGCATGGCCAAAACGATGCCTGGTTAAATGTCATCTCTGCTCAGAGTATAGCCTGACCCACGAGTCAACAGGTCACAGACTGGAGTCTGAACTCTGCAGGTTGGATTACACTCGAGTGGTATAGTGAGTGGGTGTATGCTGAACATTACATAAGCTTGTCTGGATCGAATCATCACTTCCCTGAAACGTCCGCCTGCTGATCATGCTGTGTTTCTCTCTGCCTTGTTTATGTACGTGTCACAGAAGTGCTTGTGTTTCACTCTTTGCATGCAGTCTGTTTTAGTGTCCCAGCAGCATGTTGTTTGAATTATGCAGCGCCTGGAATAGCAACAGAACAGAAGAACATCCCAGTCCAACAAATTCCTAACAACACAACACGCCGCGGCTCTCGTGCAACTCGCAGGCCTTTGTGACAGATCCAGACAAAACAAGGCTAAAGCAGCCCCCGGTGATTCCACACACTCTGGCACAAACACAGCGCAGCATGAAAGAAAAAAAGGAAAAGGTGTGTTATTTTGTTCAACCTAAATCTAAAACATGACCTCTTCTCAGCCCTTGAAGCAGCTGAACCAGCTTTGATGAAGCTTGTAGCTGATGAGTAATGAAGGCTGTGGGCAAACTGTGGTATATCCTGACATAGAGCGCAGAGAGGGAAACAAATTAAGAAACTGGGTTTGTAAAAGGGTCAGGAGCTACGAAATGGAGACGGGGGGGCTGTCCAACAGATGGCAATAATTATCAGAATGTACTGTAGATGGCACGCCTGCTAAGTCTAATTATCTATGAAGTATGGAGCAGAAATATTAATGCTCTGGCGTCAGGATAGAGAGGCGTTTGGCCTGAGGTTCATGTGGTGTGAAATAGGTTATGGGTCCATGAACATCTCAATTTAAAAAGCAGGTATGGTTCATATATTGTACTATTGCTGTGTGGTATTAAGCAGTCTGCTGTGTGCACACTGTCACAGCATGTAGGTTCTGAGCCACTGTTACAGAAGAAGAGTTCTGCTGTCGTTTGAAGCACGCGTGAACTGTCTTAATTCCAGCACATGTCATCAATAAAATACTGGTTCCTGTGTGAAACACTTCATTTTAAGGAAAACATTTACAGCCATATATCAGATTAATACCTCAACCACTAGTCTCTCAGTGGCTGATTAGACATTACAAACAATTCACGTAATCATGGACAATAAAAAGCTAAATTCAAATCCAGTCTAGTCTCGTTAGTTTTGTTCAAGCAGTTTACAAAGATGCCAAATATGTGAGGTTAAAAGTTGACAAATTTGTACCTGTGTATTTACGAGACCAAAGATTGACAAGGTCCTTTAGTAGCTGTTATGGAGCTTTTTGGAGCACTTTAAACACATGGGCTTCACACCAAAAAGGTCTGAGATTTATATTTTCATAATAACAATGTGTTCAATGATAATGAGAAAACAATGTGAAAGTGTGATGAACCTACACCCAAATCTGCAGCTTCCCTCTGCTTTGTAGAGCTTCATAACAATGACATTTAATCCAGGAAGTCTAGGACTGACAGAGCAATGCATCTAAAGGCCTATCTTTAAGGCCTGTCTTTATGTCTGATAAAGGCACTGCACATTTCCTGTAATATCTACAGACAGGATCTGGAAAATGAGTCAAATCTTATCTTTTATCTTCTCTTATCTGTCAACAAAACAGTGCTGTTTTTTGTCCATTTGTTATTTATTTATCTACTTATATAGTTAACACTTAACAGTTTTTTAAGCTGTTAGTTTATAAAGTTAACTGGTCAATTTGTTAGTTTAGATTTAACCAAGGCAATCATAGTGTGAACTAATTTGACTTAATTAATAGTAATTTTTCAGGAGAGTCTTATAATTGTCCTGATCATTCAATTTGCTGATATTTTTTTAAGCAACAGTAGCATGAAAATGTGAGCACATCCATGGCCTCCTAACTGTCCTAGGTTCAAAATAAAGCTTACAGTTCCCCAGCTCTCAACTGCACACTGATGATACCATCAGTGTGCAGTTGAGAGCTGGGGAACTGGTTTCATTATTTAGAAGAAATATTCGGGTCATATGGACATTTTCGTTTTTTGTATCGGCAAGCAGTGGGGCAGTGCAACCAAATGCTACACAGCTGTAATTTATGTTCTGAAGACAAAGCACTCACAGTCTAATTAAAGTGAGACTCAAACAGGAGGCTTGAGCAGGGATGACTTCCTTTGGGTCAGTGACTTGTCCCGAGGGACACACCTGATCTGCCGCCATTTTTCTGTTTCCTCTCTGCCTCATTCTGTCGACCTCCTACTGCGAGTGATGCTCTTCTCTGTGTAATCATGTTGGTTAACAGAGTGCATTCCTTTCTCATAAAACCCAGCATTGTTCACATCCATTTTAAAGGGGCCAAAAGACGTGACTGGGACATTCCCACTTTTAGTTCGTATCTTTCATCTACTTTCCTCGCCTGCCTCTGACTCACCATGATACTTCTACACAGGTCTGCATATGATGATTAACTGTGGATATAATAGCCTGAACAGCACAATCAATCACATATGAAACGTTATTGTAGTGTCTGTAGGGGCTAATTAGAGGCAGCTCAGTAGGACTCCTGACTGTTCTGGGTGTGCAGCAGCTGAAAGAAAGGAAACTGCCATTCATGCCTTTGTAAATCTCTAATGGCTGTCACTTCTTCAGCTCCGTACCGCAGACTGTCGGCCACATTACCTGAGCCCCTGCTGTTTACCACTGTGTACCATTTCACCCTGCTCACATGTCACTGTTACAGAGCTGAAGTGACTTTATATCAGAGGCTCCATTTGTTATCATCATGCTCCTTTTTTTTGCCACATGTAATTCATTTTAATTAGTCAGTATTAAATTCTATTACTGACTCAATGATTCATAATTAACACTGCTGAAAAATTACATCTCTCGAGCATAGCCATGTTCTGCTCTGTTCTCTGTAAGCTTCACAACACAAAATCTGCAGTGGAACACTATTAGAATGAAACATGTGACTGGACTAATCCCTGAGCTAAACATCAGGAATAATCAGGATTTCTTTGGTAAAAACACATTACAGTTTAAGCTGAATTAATAAAATGAAATTCAGTGTCTTGATAATGTAATGTGTTCATGAGTCCAGAAAGGCTCGATGAACTGCCCAATGTCAAGTCAACAGAAATGAAAACACACACAGACAAGCCATCACACACACCTCATGCGGCAGATGAAGGAGCGCCGGGAGCCCATGCACATCCTCATGGAGGACTGCTGTCCCTCCTTCTTCACTGTTCCAGTCTTCAGGTCCAGAATCCGTCCTGTTAACACACAAGCGACAGATCAATTATGGGCTGAGAGGAACAACAAACTCAAGTGGACACACCAATTCAATCTATAGTGTCAGTCAAGGTTTTTCACTTCTGCACATGTAATCAGGAGATGAGGAATGAAATGCTGAGAAGGAGAGAGAGCTGCAGCTGAGCATTGTTTCACCTTTGCTTTGTCCTGTTCCCTATTTCTTCTATGTCAGAGCTGGACAATCGTCTGTGTTTTCAGCCATTACCCAATGAAATGAGACAGAAATGAGAAATCTGAGGTTGGCTTATTTTAGTATGAGAAACAGGCAGTGTAATTTTGCACTCGGGCTCATTCTTATTTCATCAAAGTGCATCACATCCATCATGTCAGAGGCAGTGTTTTTATGAACCTATGATAAAATGCCCTTATGGGCCCAATTCATCACGCTGTGACTAACATCAAGCTGCCATCTGTGTGAGCTAAGTGTACAGTCATTTCCTCAACCAATTCTATTTACTGGCACTGAGGCACAGATGAGAAGAGAGGGATTCCTGTGAAGACAGCTGATCAGTGGAGCTGCCAGAGGAGAACTGCTCCGACACAACACAGAGTTCACAGTGACCCTTTAAGTCTTAATGTGCCCTTCTAATTTTAGAACTGTCAACGCTTCTTCTTTCTAGAGAGGGTGACAGTGAAACGTGATGAATGATCAATTATTCTTAACCAGTTTGGAGCTGGGATTTCCTATGATTTCAATTAGAGTCTCATCTTGCCCAGGGCCACTGAACAACTCCTTGAAGGCTGCTCTGTGATGACGTGGTTCAGATGGTCTGCTGTAGAATTAGGGCCCACAGCTTGGCTTTGTTACTATAACCTGCACAATCAGTCTCCATCATTATTAGAACAGGGCTGATCCTTTCCAGATGGAGAAGGAATGCTCAGTATCTCACAAATATGAGAGCAGACTGGAACTTCACACGCAAACACACGGCTGCGATGATGCTGTTTCGAGTAGATGCAGACAGGAGAGAAGGCTGACGACCATGGTAAATACAGACCAGACCAGATTATATCACAGAAACAAACACAACAAGCACATGCTCCTCTCTCTTACTCCAGCTCTTTTCTGCACGGCCATGCAAAATAACAAACATGCTGGGTACAAAAACTACTTATATCAGCACTACTCCATAAAGATCAGCTCAACCAGGTGAACCAGGTTTACACACCAGCATCACTGCACAAACCATGGCTGGTACTACTGTTTGAAAACAGCTGTATAATGTCTTCTAGGGCTGAACATTTTGAGGAACATATTTATGTAGGGATTTTATGAGCAATATTGTAACTACAATTTAGAGACGACCACACACCACTACATTTGTTTCCCTCTGCTTCCAGTCTTGTTCCTGTGCTCGGCTAACTACGTCCCAAACTCTGACAGTCTCAGCAATCTGCTTTAAAAACTGCCTTTCTAGCTGAAAGAGGCAGTACTCTATCAAAATAATGTCATCAGACGTTTTAATGTGTCATAACAGCCATAACTGTACTTCACACACAAACACTCAATTGTGACGATGTTGTCTGAGGAACAGACAGATAGAGGAGAAAAGACTGATAATAAAATTGGACCAGATTATATTACACAACAGATCACAGTATATCTCCACACCATTAGTATGGACAGATGGAATGCAAAGATTCCATCCCCCAAAAGAACTCAGAATAGTAAATGGATCACTTATTATTCCCACAATAAACTACAGACGGCAACAACTGGTGGGCAGGAAACAATCACTTGTTCCACCTCTGACTGGTTAATGCTTTTCAGTCGTTCCACATTAACAAGCTGGAAAAACACGCAGTCCTGCAAGAAACACAACAAAGTTCAAACAGTGAGCAGCAGAAGGAGGAAAAGTCCACCAAAACATCCTGCTTCAGTTCCACTGAAGGACACTTAACGCTGAGAAATGAGACTTCAAAGGCCGTGTCTGTGCTTATGTATTTTCATCTGTCACAGCTCTACATGGAGATTACTGTGTGATGTGGATTACATGGCGCTGCGGGGTTTTCAGTGTGGTTCAGAGGGCCTCTGGGGTCAGGAGAGACTGACAGACTGACAGGCTGTGGAGCCTCTCCAGCACCATGTGAAGGAATCTAGAGGATTTAACATGACAATGCTGCCCTCTAGTGAGCATTATGAGAATATCTGACATTTTAGCACTGTAAATGTCACTTCCACATTCAGTGCCTATAACTCAATCACTGTACATCCTTGTGCATCTAGAATTATCATGTAACAAGAAAGATACAAAGGGAGGCACAGATTAAACCATACCTTTAAATTAATTAACAGGTATAAAACAGTGTTTATAATGCCTGCTTAAACCTGATGTGACCTTAGCCTGAGTTCAAATTAGTCATATGACTCTTAGATTATTTCACCAAAAACGAACAGTGGTTCCATAAAGTTAGAGAGTGACAGACTATAAAATAATGGTCAAAACTGATTTCAGAAACCTGTCCAGTCACATACACTATTTGGAATTTGGAATTGTAGGACAATCAGACCTGGTTTGGACTGGACCCGTGTCTCTCCTCGTACTAGGAGAGACACTGCCCAGTCTGGTGTGACTGTCATTTACATTGATCAAAATTCATTATCAAAACAATTCAATCAGTTCTATTTGAGCCATTTATTTTTGTCCATTCTACCTTAAGTGTCCTGATTTAAACTGAGCTGCCTGAGCAGTGTAAGCAGGTGAGATTAGCTGTATCCAGGTATTAGCAGATTCAGCTCAAAGGCACAGCATCGCGGAGCAGCTGACCATGTTCAGGGCTGACAGCAGAATGTGGTCTAATACATTTCTAATAAATCCTCTGGGCTCCTCTATATTTAACAGCCACCTAGAGATGTGCCATTCTGTTTCAACACTGTGATGGATTTTTCATTCTTTAAAACCAAGTCTGAATTGGCCTTTCATTAGTAAAACCTTCACATGCTCACAACAGTTTGAATTAACAATTAACTGTTTTTTTCTTCATCATTTTCATTAACAGTCATGAATGAAAACTCATTTTGTCTGTACAAAATGTATATCCTTAGTCTGCGCTTTTTAGCTTGATACAAAGTCTAAGCAGGTGTCATGAAATCTTGGAAAAAACGTGGAATTCACACCAGAGGCGAGATTTTGGCAAAGTTCAAGCACTGTTAATATCCACCCATTAAATGCCATCATGTTTGGGGGATGTACACAGGAAGTGCAACGTTGCTGTGAGTGAGTGACTTATACAAGGTGTCTGTTATACGAGGTGGTTCTGTTTTAGACCAGTCTCAGTGATATTAATGTTGTGGGTGACATATTTGAAACAACTGTCAGTGTAACACACCCTGCATGACCATACAGCCGAATCAACCCTCTGTAAAACACTTTCAACAAAAACGGAACATTATCAGCTTCATGTATTACAGAGCTGATGTATTAGTCTACATTTGTTTGAGCTAGAAGTGCTCAATAAACTGGCAACTAAGTGCATATTGTAAACATATTTACACATGGGGAAAATGAGATTCGTGTGATTTAAGCAGCTGCCTGTGTAGATTATGTTCGACCAAGTGCGCCAGAGAAAAACTGTAGACTCATGGTGTAAAAAATGTGGAGGGCTGCATCACCGGCACATCTCTCCGAGTTGATATGAACTTGTTACATTTGTTAAAATGTTACCAAAACCCTTCAAAACACTGCAAAGTGGACAACGCATCACAGTGCATCATAGGAAAACTACTCCGTCTGCTTTTGCCACTATTTCAGTTGAAACAGCTTTCGCATCACAGAAGCCAAAATGAACAAAAAATACTACATGTCTGCAGCTGGGTCAAAGTATAGGATTGCTGTGAGAAGAGAAGAGGCTCACTGGCAATCGAGCCATCAGCTACAAAATGTGTTTTACCTGTGCTTTTGCTTCTATGACAAATAACATTAGGGATGCACCGAAATGAAAATTCTTGGCCGAAAACCGAAAACCGAAACACCGAAATAAATTATTATGCCAATTATTACCATTGCATTCATGGCTATGACTGTGTACTAACCTCACTAAAATCAAGGCATTGCAATT
>JBBMOC010001348.1:0-7500 GCA_037975185.1 Centropyge bicolor | reverse complement strand
TTTGGAAAATTGAAACATAGTTCAATGTGGTGAACATAGTTTGAGGCATATAATGTAACTGTTTTGCTCTAAAGTAACACTGTGTTTGTGTGTCTGTGTGTGTGTGTGTGTGTCCCACGTGGAAGCAGTGTTTCACGAGGTGTCAGTCTACCCGAAGAAGGAGCTGCCCTTCTTCATCCTCTTCACAGCCGGTCTCTGCTCCTTCACCGCCATGCTGGCTCTGCTCACACACCAGTTCCCCGAGCTCATGGGAGTGTTTGCTAAAGCTGTGAGTACACACACACACATACACACACACACACAGTAACTTGTTTGGAAAGTTTTAGGCGAAGACAAAACAGAGAACTTTGATTTTTGCCGCAGGACAAGGCAGCGAAAATCAATCAAAGCAAAAAAAAAAAAAAAAAAAAAAATATTTGACCTTTTCTGTGGAACAAACTTTCATCTCACTCCACACTTTGATTTGACGGCAGCAGATCTTAAAAGTTAATGGCTTCATTTCCATAAAGTCAGCTGGATGGAGTGATCTATCTGGTGACCTCCGGACCTTCCTCTGCGAGCCGCCCTCGGGTCACAGTGTCTGCTGTGCACACGGTATCGTAACCTCCCAGGCAGACTGCTGTGGAACCGGCTCCACGGGGGTAAAGCTAATTTGCTTTTAACGACTCTGTGACCTTTTCTCTGCCGCCGAGTCCAGGATTCACTTTCTGTGTTGAACTCTCTGCGACTACAAAATCATCTGGTTTTTTTTTTTCCATTGAACCATCTGACATTTGCCCTTTTTGTCTCTAATAATCACCAATTTCTTGGTCATTTGTCAACAACTTCTGGTCGTAATCTTTGACACCCTTTGATTAAATGGCTGAATCGTTTCCTCGAGCTTGGTGCTTTAATCAAACTCTCCACTGCGGCTTCACATCAAACCAGAGCAGGAAGTTATTATTATTAATTTCTACATTCTACATTAACTGCCACCTTCAGTCTTCCCTGCAGTACTCACAGCAGCCAGTGGAGGGCGCTGCCTCCCCTGCCCCTCCCTGCAGCGCTGCACTGCTCACTCGGAATGTGGCTGAGCTCATCTCTCCCCCCGATGTGACGCTATCAGACACACACACACACACACACACACACACACACACACACAGAAATCACTTATCTGCTTATAAATTAACTTGTAAAGCAACTTTTTAGAGTTGATTTTACCGCATTCATAAATAAAACAAAGACATTTCTCAGCAAATACTAAATATTTAATGAAAGTTGTTTCAGGCCGTCGTCTACCAACTGAATAGATCCTGCGTGGATTCATACATCAGCTGAACCGATGTGTTTACACTGTGAGTCAGGTTTGTCAGTCACAGGGCGACTGAACTGATCAGAGCTGCTCTCAGGTCTGTGTGCTCACTGTTTGATTGACATCTGCCTCACTGCCCTCTTGGACGACAAATTACACCTTATTATTATTATTGGCAGATGACATCATGTAATTCTCAGCATATGTCCACAGAGCTGTGACCTGTGTCTGTGAGCAGGGCCTTTCAGACAGGACTGATGTTGTCGAATGCATCAATATCATCCCTCTGTTAAATTTACTTACTTGATTCTGACAAAATTCACAACTTTATTTAAACATTTGTATTTTAATCTTTCATTGGCTTTTGCTTTGCTCCAGTAATTCACACTGATTCCAGGTATCAGGCAACACCGAGTCCTGATCTGAGACTGAGAATTTTTGACAAAGAAATTCTCAAATCCATTGAACTTATGACGACATGTTGTTTGTTGTTGACATTTTAATGTGTCTCAAGCAGAAAAGTGAGAGTTGCTGAACACACTCAGACTGACCTGAAACATGTTCATGTCACCGCTGATATCCTGATCTACTCACATCTGACGTATCCGAGTGGTGCGTCCCGACTTTTTTGGATTTCGGGATCATCTCTTGGCCACACACTTCAAACACTCAGAACACACACCTTTACTTTGAAGTGCTCTTTGAAGCTGGAGCAGAGATGTGCGATAGGATGTGTGAGGCAGACGAGCAGGAGACGGATGCAGGCAGAGAGGAGGTCGGCTCCTCTCTGCCTCCAGCCCTGTCCTGACTCTTATCTGCCATCTGACAAAGTGGGAACCTCCATGACCTGCTGCTGCTCTGGTGGAGCCCCTATTACCCCCCCTCCTGCCCCCCCCTCGACTTCGCCTCTTCTTCACTGGTTGTTGCCAAAACACACCTGAGGGCGAAGCCTGACAGCGAGCAGCTCAGAGAGGACATGTATGTTTAATGGGAAGAACTCAACTGCTACATTTTTTAAAGTTTCAAAAACAAGACGTGACAGAATCAAAAACTGTGAACTGATTTTTTTGACAAACAGCTTCAGACTTTAGATTTTATCTACAGCTTTTTGTTCAGCTTACCTCAAAAATGAACCATGAAAGTTCATTTGAAAAGGTGGTTTCTCCTCAAGGTCCATTTAACTTTCTCCTGAGCTCTTAGCTGTCTGATGAAGACCATGAGTTAAGGCTTAAAGTTCTAAAAAAGCTAGTAAGTGGACCATGAGTTGGGATTATGATGAAACTACACTGGAAAAAAGGCCCCTCCAAAAATAAGTTTTAAAAAAAACAAAACAAGATATTTTTGCTTGTAAAAAGTGAAAAAATCTGCCAATGGAACAAGTGAAAATTGTCTTGATAAGATTTCTTGAAATAAGACAATATGTTACAAGATCTTGCAATTAGCTGGAAAAAACTCATTCTTAGCTGTATTCTAGTTGTATTGTGAAGTTTCAAGTTAAGTCTGTTAAAATGAAACAAGATGATTCATCTTTTACAAATAGCACAGCAGCTTAAAAACCTTATGGCAAAAAAGCTTGTTTCATCTGAGATATGACTCAAAACAAGATGTTTTCAAGCCTGTTTCACTTAACAAGATATTCAAGATGCACCGTCTAAAAACAAGTTACTATATCTTACTGAAATGTTACTCGTTAGGTGATTGTGTCTTATATTAAGTGTGATGAGATATTTTGACGAGAAATTAGAAAAATATACTCAGTAAGATTTGGAGTTTTTGCAGTGTACTTAATGAACTCTGATGCTTCTGGACTTTCTCAGTTTTCAAGACGGCAGCTTGAGGGATTAAAAACTGATGACCATTATAAACGTAATTACTTCATTCATTTAAGAGAAATGTTGAAATGAGCTGATCCAGCTGTGGTTTCAGTGACTAATGTAAAAAACCACATTCCAGCCTGTGTGACTGTTGCTCTCACCGTCTCGCTGCAGTTCCTCAGCACGCTGTTCGCTCCCCTCAACTTCATCATGGAGAAGGTGGAGAGCATCCTGCCGTCCAGCCTCTGGCACCAACTCACCCGCATCTGACCCCAGGACCGGACCAGACCCAGACCCAGGACCAGGAGCCCCACCTCCATCCGGACAGAAACAGCTGAACTGAAACCCGGCACGCTGCGTCGGACTGGACTGACACACCTCTGTGCCAAGAGTTCAAACCAAACTGAGGACGACGGAGGAGGCACCAAACAAACAGGCAAAACAAAGGAATCCAGAATTGGTTTTGACTTTATTTGATATGTTTGCATTTTTTGGGTTTTCAATCATTTAAAGCTGTTCTTTTGTTGTACAAAAAAGAGGTGATCAATTGCCATCATTAAAAAAAAGTGAGAAGACAAAAAAATACAATAAAGGACTTTTTGTGTATTGCTGCAAGCCGGCTTCTTCCCGCCATTTTGATTCGCTCTGTGTTTTAAACGGCTCGAGTCTGAACGCAGCTGATCATCACGAGGAGCCGCTGAGCTGAACACAGGCTGGTAGGTTGGTTTCTATGGTTACTCTGTGGAATCTCTGATGTGTTTTCAGCCACAAACTAACGTCTCGCTCCGCAGGTAGAAGAAGAGTTTGACCTGCGTCCACCAGGTGCTGTTGTCTAAAGTGATGCTGAGGGAAACGTTAACTGTGGTGAAAACGAACATGACATAGGTTTTAACAGGAGCAGTGGTTTTTACTACAACGTGTTCGTTTCATCACAGCTGATAACTTTTTTCTACTGTTCCAGGTGAACTTTGATTTTCATACATTTCTGCCTCTGAACACCTTTGAGCAAACTTGTGTCATCAATCAGTTAATGTTAAACTGCATCACCGAGAAACGACGATAAACGATCGATGTCACACAGAAATAAACAGAAACCAACCAGAAAACTAAAACTACAGGATACTTTTGAAAATTTGCATCTAAAGCTGAACCTTCAGAACAAACTTGTTTGGTTAAAGAGGTGATTTAAAAAACATTTTTCTCACTGAGTTAACCACAAGTTGATCAGGAAACACCATCAGATGTTTGGGATATTTTTTTTCCTGTTTCCTTTTTCATCTTTGTATCTCAGTAATTAACTCAGTGATGGTGATATTATTACTTTCAGGAAGCAGGATCAGAACAAACAAAGCAGAAAACAAAGTGCTGAACAAACACTGGTGACTGTTTTCGTCCAGTTGAGCCGAAGCTTCACTCTGTCCTGTGATTGGCTCGGCTCGGCTCGGCTCGGCAGGAGGAAGCAGGTTAATTAGTGGAAACGTGCCTATAGGTTACAGATACTGGTTCCATACACTATACATCTGATTTTAATTTACACAAGCTCATATTTACAGAAACAGAGGTGAGAGGTCCAGACTGGGTCGACTGTGTTCGAGTGGGAACATTTTACACACTGGAGAGTAAATAAATAGTGAAATAAAAGAGAGATGGATGATTTAAATCTTTGACAGCAGGTTGTTACTGTGATTTAACTGAACTTTATTTCTACTGTCTTTTTTCAAACTGCTGGTTCAGGCTGCACTTTTCCTTCAAACTCCGACTGAACAGGAGTGTGTGAGAGTGAGTGTGTTTACAGGCACAGAATATGATCTAATAGCATTTTTTATTAGACTCTACAACAAGTTCTTTCTAAAATGCTTGAACTGTAGGATCAGAGTCTCTTCACTAGTTTGTTACTACAAAAATTCCCCCTGCGACAATCTACAGGTGAAACACGTGTTCAAACTGCAGCAGCTGTTAGTTGCTTTGCCTGTAGGGGGCGACATCGACCCGACTACACCTGCAGGTCTAAACTGATACTGTTATTATAATTTGCCTGTAGGTGGCGCAGTTTAGCGAGACCAGTCTGATGAGAAATGTTAACGAGTTTGTAAGTTGATATGAGAAGAAAGTGAAGACGTATTGATCACAGCTTCAGATTTACAGAATGAGTTTAACTTTTATGCAGAATTATTACTGAGCATGTAAACACACTCAAACCAGCTGACAGTAAAAAACAGAGAGAGTTTGAAATGTTACTGCTGAGCATCAGTTATGTGACTTTGTCTGGAGCCTGAGTGCTGAACGTGTCGGTGTCACTCTGCCGTGTTGGACGAGAATCAGCCCCTGACAGAAGCTTAATTTATGATGTTTGCTGAGGAGCTTAAATTGAACACATGCAGGAAAAAATGCTGCGTGTGCTGATCCAACAGTTTCTGCTGTGAACGGGCTGCTGATGAAAATGGAAGGTGCCATTATGACAAAGTTTAAGCTTAACAAGTGGAAAACGACGAGTCATGTGACCAAAGCTGTTTTTAAGTTGTGCTTTAAATTAGATCCAACAACACTACAGGAGATTATAAGATATATCATCAGTGTTTGATTGGTCGGGTCTTGACTGTTGTTAAAGTTTTATACCCACGGGAACTTTTTAAAACTCTGATCAAACCTTTTGAAAACCAGGTTTCATTGTAGAAAGGAGCTGCGGTTTGAACTAGTTTGTGTTGATTGATCTATTTTTAAAATCAAAGTTCTCTTCAGTTTAACCTGTAACATGTTGAAAACACCTGCTTTAATCACCTGCAGTCTTTAAAGGCAGCGTCCTCTGGGATTCTTCTTTGGTTTGGAATAAACAGATCTGAGTAATTAGCATGAGCGTCAAAGAAAAGAGCGCCACCTACAGATACTCCTCAGTAACTCCAGCTACCTACTGTTTGATTGACAGGTGGTCTTTGGGGGGGTGCAGTGACAGGAGGGCTCAGCACCGAGGACGGAGTCAGAACGTCCTTCCAGCTGGGCGACAGGTGGAGAATCTGCAGCCCAGTACAGAAGCAGTAGTTTTTACAGGGCGACCGGTGCGACCGCCGGTTTGAGCCGTGGGCCGTGTGGGGGGGTCACGTCTGGCCCTTGCAGGTGTGCACGTCGACCTGCTGGTGGCAGTCCCGGCAGTGCACGGCGCAGCACCAGTGGAACTTGCACTCGCACTTGGTGGTCCGGCTGACCCGCGACGTGTCGTAGCCCCGGCCGCAGCACATCACCTCGCAGCCGTCCACGCCGCGAGACGTCCGGTTGCAGACCCGCCCCCCCGTCCCCATCGACCCTGAGGAGGGGGGAGACAGACAGAGGTGAGATGAAAGGTCAGTGAGGTTGAACTGAATTCATCTATAATCATTGATTTTAGAAACTGGGACTGTGAAGGTTTTCTGTGTTTATGTTGAATTTTGAATAGGTAGAAATCAACACATCTATTTCTTGCTCTGTCAAAAAAAAACAAAAAAACTACATAATCATCGGCACATTTGCATTTTCTCCTATTTTTCTGAATATTACTGGAAAATTTTCTGGTCTGTGCAGAACTTCCTGTGGCAAAAACATACAGACTAATATGCAAAACTACGAAGGCTCTCAGAATTAAAGAATTAAATGGAGCATCTCAAAAATCAAAAATTTTCTTATGAGCTAAACTCAGAGGTGGAAGAAGAACTGAGATATTCTGCTTAAGTAAAAGTAGTGATACGATAGTCGTACCTGAAAGCAGGACTCTTGCAACTTTTCGCATTCTGAAGTTTGATCAATGAGCCTCATTTATACAAAACTATTTTAACTTTCTTCTGTGTGAGAGTCAAAATCTTTTCTTAGTAAACGTTGCGACTAAACTTAGAGTAGAGTTATTTCCTTGAGTAGATTTTCATTTCCCACTGAAAAAAAAAATTAGATTTATTCTCTAAACGCAAAAACACGTTTCAGTAGTTTCCTTCCAAAAACAAGATTTCCTGGTTGAGCTGCTCGACTCCTACGCTGACCATTATTCCGAGCTAAGGAGGTGAGAAGCATCATGGGAAATTACTCGGGAATTTTAAAGAAACGCTCCACCGACACGAGCCGCTGGAATGAGGACTTGGCGGCCGGTGTGGCCAATCAGAAGAGTTTTATTGGTAATGGAGAGCCAATGGGAGCGCAGCGTCATGCCAGCAGCTCGGTGGGGATGAGACGGAGGGTGAGGAGGGGTGAGTAAGATGATGAAGGGGGGGATGGAGGAGAGATGAGAGACTGATGATAGAAGCCATCAGGCTGCACTCCTGCTCTTCATCAGCTGTTCATTTTACAGGACACACACACACACACACACACACATCTCCTCAGACTGGACACACTGATCCTGTCGCCCACACACACACACACACACACACACAC
>JBBMOC010001347.1:0-12454 GCA_037975185.1 Centropyge bicolor | reverse complement strand
GACTGACTGACTGACTGACTGACTGACTGACTGACTGACTGACTGACTGACTGACTGACGGACTGACTGACTGATGGACTGACTGACTGACTGACAGACTGACAGACTGACTGACTGACGGATTGACTGACTGACTGACTGATGGATGGACTGACTGACTGACTGACAGACTGACTCACCTTGCAGCAGGGAGCCATGGGGATTCGGTCTCCGTTTGCCAGCGTCAGAGTTTTGTTGTCATCCAGAACGGAGTTCAGGTTCTCGATCCAGATGGCGTCAACCGGACCGTCCAGCACAATCCAGATGTGTTCCCCCTGACACACACACACACACACACACACACAGGCCTGATGTCTACATGCCTGTCTGTACGTCTGTGTTATTACCGTTCTCTCACTTCTCTCTTGGTATCACTCTGTCCTCACATCCACAAAGTGCTTTACGTAAAATCATAAAATCTATTCTGGAAGCCAACAGGAAGCCACAGTCATGTGACCTCAGGTAAAGTCTGTCATTAGTTTTTCTCTACATTTGTTCACTCTTTGATCGGTGCTGAAGGATCCACCCACCTTCTTGGCCTTGAGAGTTTTCCTCCACAGAGTAGAGAAGACGCCGTCCGTCCAGTCGTTGGTGGTGACGTCCAGCGTGCCGAACATCTGCGAGGCCGTGATGGCTTTAGGGTTCATCCTCATCTCGCGATGGGGGGAGCCGCACTGCGACATGGCCTTCATCAGCGTGTGGATGCAGCTCGTCTTCCCGGCGCCGCTGGGCCCCAGCGTCATCATACCTGTGAGCACACGACAGCTGCTGTCAGCTCTCACACCTGGTGCGTCTTCCTCAGGGAACATTCTTTCATCTCCTGTGTCATCAACTTGAATATTGATCATTTCCTATCGCATCATCTGAAGGACAAAGGTTCACGTCCTGTCTGAGCGCCTGTCTCTGTACCGTGTCGCACTCTCTGCGTCTCATAGAGCTGGACCAGTTTGAGGATCCAGGGGGGATGGGGGATCAGCCCGGCCTGCTGAGCCTGATCCAAGATGGACGACTCCAAGTCTGGATACCCGGCTTTATCCAGCACTACAGAGGAGGAGGAAATGATCGTTAGAAGAAGACCTGCCATGTTCCGAAATCTCAATAAAAACAAAATGATAAAACAGCTGCAGGAGAACGTTCTGGATCACATGTCGACGTGTGAGACTGTGTCTCAGTGTCTTCTGCAGTCAGAGACAGAAACCTACCGATGCCAGGAAACAGATCGTTGATCAGACTCATGAACAGAGGTTCGTCCTCATCCACCTACAGACGAGACAAACTATGTTACAGCTGTACAAAAACCAAAGCAGAATTACTTTGGCCAAAATAATAACGATTAAAAAAAATCACAATAACAATTTGTTCAGGGGCTCAAATAAGATGACCGGGTGTCTTATATTAGCTTCATCCCTGCTGCCTCCACCTTCCACCATGTTCAATCTGTTTCCTCTCTGAAGGGCTCATCCTCGTGCTTATGATTGTGGCAAAGACAGTCACACCTACCAGTTTGGAGAGGTTCATGTCTCTCAGGACCCTCATCACCACGGTCTTCTCCGCTTCTGACGGGTTGGATCTCTTCACGGCCCCCAGCGTCCTCAAAACCGACAAAATGTTCCTCAGGCCAAAATCATAATGGACCTGGTGTGAAAACATCAAAAGCATAAGAGTGAATTTTGGCAGGTGAATACTCAGAGACTAGAGTCTGAAATGTCCTGAGGGCGATGAGCAGGAGGGGAGCGTTTGAAGGCGTTCTGGAGTCTGAACTGTGCGACGGTCGTAGCATCAGCAGCATCTCTCTGGTTAGTCTTCTGACCTGTTTGGAGAGCTGCTCCTCACACAGCTTGTAGAGGGTGTAGAACTTCCTGCTCAGGACCTGGTTGTCCCGGAATCCTGCACTGGCCAGTTTGACCCTCATGATGATGGCTCGGTCCGGGACCATCATGGCCACCGTGCGAAACTGAATCTTCAGGTTCTCCGGTAGCTCCTGGCGTCCGGCGTAACCGGGGTTCTGGAGGACAGAGAAGTCACTGGTTCAGCTCTGACTCTGCAGCAGTGTAGGTCTGGAACTCTTTGGTTCTCTGGGAGTTCAGTTCAAGAACTGTCTGACCGACACCGGAGCAGACCAGTTTTTGCGGTAATCCAGTCGTGGCTCTCTGGTCTGTGATGGTCAGGTGCACGATAATCTATTTCTGAATATTTTGGTTCAGCTCTAGAACCTTTCATTTTTTTCTGTGAATGAACAATAGCAAAACCCCCTCTCATGCAGGGTTCTTCATTAGGTCAGAGCTCAGTTACCATAGTGAGGAAGATGCCGAACTCCGGGTCCATGTCCACCACGTCTCCATCAGTGAAGACGAACTGTTTCTTCTTGTTCTTCTTACACTGCAGGACGATGTAGATCTGCTGGGCAGCCACTGACAGCACGGGCAGCTCGATGCGGTTGAACTCGTCAAAGCAGCCCCAGGCTCCGGACTGGGCCAGACCTGCAGAGACCACAACAATGAATCTGTCTTTGTGAGGAGCCTTGGTTCGTTGACGGAATTTCCATCTGTTCTGTCATGAATGTCTCTGCTCGGACCTCGTCCTTGAACCCGTCCGACAGCAGGGAACATGACGCTCACTCTGTTGAACAGTTCATCAGAGATATGGACCATACCAACAGTTCTGGGCAACCAAGTGTGCCAGACACTCAGTAGGTCACGATGTTGTGCCTGAAATGTCAAAATGCCAAAGACCAGAGACCCATGGACCAGCCTGAACTGGACCAGGGTTCTAACGTACCTTTGTTCTGGTTCGTGTCTGTTTTTAATCACCACAGGTTTTGGCTCTTTGCATGATAGAGAGTTTTATCAGTTACTCAACTTCAAGTCCCATTGTCAGCTGGTTTGATCCAGCTGAACTCTAGTCCACTCATGTTCTGGACTGTTCTGAATGTGCAGAATGTTCCAGGTCATTTAAATAAAAATAAAAACTTCTATTTTTCTAACTCAAACACAACTGAATCCATCAGCAGTTACTAAATACAGAAGCAGGAGGTTTCCAGTAACACACCCATACCCTGCCACACACACACACACACACACACACACACACACACCTTTGTAGATGCGTCCAAGCCCTCTGTAGTCCATCTGGTCTGAACAGTTGAAAACCACCACATATTTTCCCAGACAGCGGCCCATGTCTTTAGTGGTCTCTGTCTTACCTGGACACGCACACACAAAGACACGAGCACTGACTTAAAGCAACAGGCAACAAAGTCAATATAAGAATTTTTCTGTTGTCACTAAAACCACATGTATGTGTTACCTGTTCCTGCTGGACCGGCCGGAGCTCCGCCCATACTCATCCCCAGAGCCTGGGATAGAGTGATGTAACACCTGGACAGATGTTGAAAACAGTGTGAACGGATATTTGGTTCTAAGTGGACAATGACGGCATCATGTTAACATCGTGTCACCCAGCAGTCGGCGGGTTGGGTGCCAGTGTCAGGTGCCTGTGTACCTGTCTGTCAGCGGGGTGATGACCAGTCTGTCTGTACAGCCCAGGTATTCGTTGCAGTAGCTGAACTCCACATCTGTGATCTGGATGACACATCTGTCCGTCTCCTCCAGGAAGTAAAACCTGGACTGTTTTTGCCACTCAAAGTCTGAGGCGGACCTCACGTTCAGACGCACCTGAGGGAAATAATACAACATAAAAGAAAATACTTCTTTGCTCAGCATTAGTCCGTCTCCCTGTCCACCCACCAGCTCGTCGAAGATGTCTCTCTGGTGGACGTGGATGGTGATGAGCGTCTCGTACTTGGTCCTCTCGTTTCTGCTCAGCTCCCTGGTCGTCATGTCGATCAGCTCATTGAGGAGGTCAAGGAACTTCTGATTGGTCGTCTGCATGATCTGTCAGTCAGCCAGATCGGGGACAGTTAGGGGGCGTCTGCATCATAATGAATGACGTGTTTCCCCTCTGCTCTGACTTTCAAAATAAAAGCACCTTCTTGTCAGACTTGCTGAGGACGAGCGCATCTTCTGCGTCTCTGGTCCAGATCATCTGGATTCCCAGCAGGCCAACCTGTGCTGGAAACGCAGACTGGAAGTCCAGCAGCTTCAGGCCCGGGTCGCCGATGGCCAGGTAGGCCTGACGAATGATAGCGTGCAGCGTCTGCCTCACTCCAGCCAGCAGCTGGCCTAACCACGCCTCCACGTTCCCCTGGAAGAGACAAAGTCTTACAGTTAAAGCTGCAGCCTTCATCAGTTTTACAGGCAGGTATCAGGCTTCTGGTCCTAAATAAAGTTGTAGGGATCCACTGATATTTCCTGTTTGATCGGGAATGAATGGGCATAGCTACCTCTACATATGCACTCTACATATAACAGCAGCTACAGACACTGACGGTGCAGATTTGGGTTTATACTTCCCACAGTGTCAGTGTGTTCACATTCATTCATTTACTGTGTGATACAGACGGACAGTCGGCTACAACGCAGCTATAGAACTAGAGTCATGTCCTGGGAAGCAGCTCCTCCTTTTACAAAGAACCACTGACTGTTACTGATGTCCTCTTGCAGGCTGTCTGGGTAATGATGAGCCTTTGCTTTGATAAGATACTGATACACATACAGATTTTAAGGTGAAGTTCACGGGTGAGATGATTAATGCCGTCAAAGTAAGGCCCCGCGATGAGAGTGATGCTAGTTGTTGTGTGCACCTGTGCCAGGACAGGTCGGCTCAGCTCCACACTTTCTCCTTCTTGAGACTGAAAACTGATGATCTGGTCGTAGATTTTCTCGTTGAAAACAACTGTGTTGACGTTGTCAAACAGACTGAGCAGATGAGCCTGAGAGACAGACGACAGAGACCATGCGGATTAAAACAGGAAACAGAAACAGAGGACAACAACAATACAGTGAAGAAGGTAAAAGAAAGAAAAAAGACAGGAAGAAAATCTAAACTGAAACAGGTTTCTGTCAATTCACCTGAATCAAAATGAAAAGCTAAAAAGAAATTGAAAAACAGTAAAAGTGTTTTTCTATCACATGTGTGTGTGTGTGTGTGTGTGTGTGTGTGTGTGTGTGTGTGTGTTACCTGTATAGTGTGTGAGTCAGATGCTTGGCCCAGAATCTCCAGCAGTGCGGGATCAGACACGAAGAAAAACCGAGGAAACACCAAGCGCTTCTTCTCCAGGTAACCAGACAGAGACTTCTGACAGAGCTCCAGCTGCTCCAGCAGGTGAGGCAGCAACTGGAGGAAGAAGAAAGAAGCTCCTGGTGTGAATGGAGCATGAGTCCAGACGAACTCTCAGACACAGACACACAGCCTCAGACTCAGGAGACGAGGCAGCGTATCGCGGCTGCTGTGTTGCTCAGAGGCACTCGGGCAGCACCTGGCTGAGCGTCTCGTCTCCCACGCAGCACTGCACCACGTCGGGAAGCTCGTGTGCTCGCTGCATGATCCTCTGCCACGACTTGTCCATGTTCTGGAAACGTTTGGCCTCCTGAATCAAAGACAAACGCTCAGTTCCATCTAATGTGAGAGAAAACGCTAAATCGACACAACATGACTCATGAAAACAAACAACTGTAGAAACTGTCTTCTTTCAACTGTTCAGCAAAACAGCGGAACAGGAAACGCTCACAAACATTTTCCTGTGAGGATGAAGTCAATGTTCTGATGACAGTGATGAAATAAAAGAGGAGCATTGTGGGACAGGATGTGTTTACTGTGACCTGAGGCAGCTGCTTGGCGATGTCTCCGCCCACGAACACCGCCTCCAGGTAGATCCAGAGGTTTTGAACCGACAGCCATTTCTCGATGATCTCGGAGGTGTTGGAGAGTTTCTGGACCCACAGCTGGATGGAGGGCTTGAACGGAGCGTTGTACCTGCAGGGGGGGGGGGACCACAGACCTTCATCCATCGATCCTCTCCTTCTGTCACACATTTCACTCTCCCATACACTCCATTCTGTCTGACTGTCCATCTTGTTTTTCATTGCTGCTTGTACATCTCTTTCTCTGTTGCCTCTTCCTGTTTCCTTCGTTCCTTCCTACCTGTTGCTAATTGGTCAACTCTTCCACTGGCACTTCCACTCTCTCCCCTTTCCCTTCCTCTGTAAATGTCTTTACCACTTTCATTTTATCACCCTCAGATCTCTCTCTTCCTCTCAGTCCTCTCTCTCTCTTTCCATCCTTCCTTCCTTCCTTGCTTCCTTTCCTTGGCCCTCGCCTCCCCACCTGTTGCTCAGCAGTGACGTCAGCACCATCAGACTGTCCTCCATCATGGAGATTTTCTCCGCTGTGTCGGCTCCTCTCAGCAGCAGTTCTCCTCTGCTCCTGAAGGTGGCGAAGCTGAGCGTGTGGCTGCTCCACTCGGCCACCACGTCCTTCAGCTTGGCCTCGATGTCCCGCTCCTTCACCGCGCTGATGCAAACATCCTAATGAAAACAGGAGCACAGTTCTTTCAACAAACCTCTTGAAGTATTTTCTATCAAGCTGGAAACCTT
This sequence comes from Centropyge bicolor, assembly GCA_037975185.1. Classification (NCBI taxonomy): domain Eukaryota; kingdom Metazoa; phylum Chordata; class Actinopteri; family Pomacanthidae; genus Centropyge; species Centropyge bicolor. The sequence continues at coordinate 5,921 of JBBMOC010001347.1, read as the reverse complement.
ATGTTTCCATCTGATATTTCTCATCATGTTCAGGTTGTTGTGGAACTGTGAGGGAAGTTTTCAGTCTGGACTTCGAGGTGAGAGTAACAGAGCTAAGAAGACAGATTGTTTTTCCAGTCAGACGACATCAGCATGTAAAGACCTCCAGTGTTTTCAGCATCAGTACCTCGATGTCTTCTTTGTACTTGAGCAGCGGAGCCTCCATGATGTTTCTGAGGGAGAAGCTCTCTGATTCCACCTGGAAGCTGTGGCCCGTCAGCTCACTGAGACGAGTCCAGTGTCGAGGCAGCATGGCCTGAAGGATCCAGGCGCTTCGTTAAAGCAGGGCCGACCACTGCTGTTTGTAAATCTGCCGTCACATCTCACTATCACAGCATCAATGACATCATGTGTGTGTGTGTGAAGTCGGACACCTTGTTGGCCATCATGTAGAGCAGAGGACACGTCTCAGTGAAGTCGTCGATAGTTTTCTTCAGATCTCTGAAGGCCTGCCACTCCTTCAACGCCTTCGGAAGCTTCCGGATCCTGAAAACACAAAGACAGACCCAGAGAGAGAGGGAGCCAAAAACCTGAGGAGCAGATCTGATATTTGAACTAGAGAAGATGAAAAAACACGTCTGTATTCTGCCAGGCTGACTGAATCTTAGCTAATCTGTTCAATGCTGCACCTGTTCTGGAAGTCCTGCAGGTCCGTGCTGATCTGCTCCACGCTGAGCTCGGCCCACAGGATGTCGCAGTAGCCGCTGACGCTGTCGGTGACAGAGTGATACAAAGCGTAGAGCTTGGACAGCAGAGAGAGCTCCCTCCTGATCCTCTGCAGCTCCGGATACTCTGCAGGGAGCAGAGGGGGGGTCAGGAGGGACAGACGGAGGACAGGAAGGTGAAGTCCATCAGAGGCTCGTACCGTGGACAGGAAGTCCGAACAGCTCCTCTCCTCCACTGCAGCTGCTGTGTTTCCTCCACAGCTGATCGAACTCGGCCTGAAAACTCTGCAGCCGCTCGCTGGCTTCAGCAGGAGCCACGCCCTCCACCCCCGGCCCCCTGCAAACACACGGCTGTGACTCTCTGCTCCGACCACACGCCATCAGAAGCAGCTGTGAACGTGTGAGCACCTGTGGTTGTAGCTGGCGCAGAAGCTCCGAACGTGGCCCTGGAAGCTCTGCACCGCAGACAGCAGGTCCGCCTTCATGCTGGGTTGGATCCTCACCAGAAAGTCCTGGTTCTGCACCACCTGGAACCACAACACACTCACACCTGCACCTCTTCATTTGGATCCTCATTGGTTGGACTGAACATTTGGATGAATGTCTTTTGTCTTCATCAAGCTTTACTGCACAGTGGAAACATGAGCGCCCCCCCCTCAGCCTCACCAGGGTGTTGAGGTTTTTCCAGGCGTACGTGAGGCCGTCCACGCGCTCTGCGTTCCCGTCGGCGAAGAGAAGCTCGTGTTTGTTGAGCAGAGCGAAGGATTCCTCCACCGGGCCGATGGTGGCGTCGACATGAACCTCCGCCTCCCGAACCTCAAACAGTAAAACAGGTGAGTGAGCGAAGGACGGTGGAACGAAACTTGATGAATAAAAGAGAGGTTTTTACACAAGGTTCAATGAATGAACATGTGAAGGAAGGAGTGCATGAAGACATTCATCAGTCAACTGATTGATAGGTGCTTGAATGAATTTGAGCTTTCTGACAGAGGAGCCAATCAAAAGCCGGCTGACCTCTCTGAGCGCTGCCATGGTTCCTCGGACATCTTCCAGGTCTTTGATTGGACGCTGCAGACGCTTCGTCAGCCCGTCCACGAATGAGAAGATGTCGTCCATGTCCGCAGACGCCCGGCGGTTGAGGGCGGCGCCGAAGGCTCGTTTCCAGAGACGACACTCCTGAGTGAGAGCCAGCCGCAGCTGCTCGGTGTCGAAGACGATCGGACCCACCGTACGAAACACGGGGAGCTCCGAAATCTGCACCTCCAGGTTCTGCAGGGAGAGCGAGGCATCGTGGGTAAAGAGAGTGACTGCACATCATGACATTCTTAACCCACAGCTCTAATTTCATTTCAGTGAACCTGTTTTTGCTGTTAAAAACATCATGAGAGCATCAAACTGAGCTCAGTGTTCGGTCACATCCTGGTGATGAGAGTCAGCATCATCATGATCATGTGATAAACAGGAAGTAGACTCACAGAGTAGAAGGAGATCTGAGAGCTGAACTCTGTCAGCGAGGGGTCCGACTGCAGGAAGACCTGCACCTGCTCCCCTGGGTCCTAAACACACCCGTCTGTTAGTCCAACCCACAACACACACACACACACACACACACACAGACACACACACACACAAACACACTCACACACACACAGACAGACAGACAGACAGACAGAGACACACAGAGAGACACACAGACAGACAGACAGACAGACAGACAGAGAGAGACACACACAGACACATACACAAACACACACACACACAAACACACTCACACACACATAGACACACAGACAGACGCAGACAGACAGACACACAGAGAGACACACAGACAGACAGAGAGACACACACACACACACACACACACACAGACACCCACACACACACATACACACACACACAGACAGACAGACACACACACAGACAGACAGACAGACAGACAGACAGACAGACACACACACACACACACACACACACAGACAGACACATACACACACACACACACACACAGACACCCACACACACACACCCACACACACACAGACAGACAGACAGACACACACACAGACAGACAGACAGACAGACAGACACACACACACACACACACACACACACAGACAGACAGACACACACACACACACACCCACACACACACACACAGACCTGGATCCACAGTGCAGAGAAGTGAGTGAGCTCATTCAGAGTCTCGGCAGCCTGAGATCTCAGAGACGACATGATGGAGCTGAGCTGGATCACCAACCTGCTCCAAACAACAACAAAGATCCTTCAGAGGTCCTGGCAACATTTCATGTAAAAATTACACTGTAAAAAAACATCTTCCAGCATAATGTCGTCCAACAAAGTCAGATTTGTGGCACAGATATACACATTTTATTTTATTTTCCTTGTGTGTGTCAGAAGTCTCTTGTTTCTTTATGTGACACATTATCTGGTGAACCAGAAGGTTTGAGGTCAGTCATGACAGAAGATTGTGGACACATTGGATCTTAGCTGTCCTGTGTTTGTTGGTGAGTTGAATCATTACAGGGAACAAAAAAGCAGATTAGCTTTGTATTTTGGTTCATTTAAAAATGGCGCTCATCACTTTATAGTCAGACTGACTTGGTGACGTCTTTGTGTTCGGACAGCTGTCTGTCCAGAGGCCTCAACACCGGCGGCTTCACCGGGACGTCGTCTCCGGCATCCCGAACCGCCGCCTGCTCCACCTGCCAGAGAGAAGAATGCTGGAAGGTGATTGGCCGTCTGGTAGCAGGCCTTTCTAAAGGAGAGGCAGGAGACGGCTGGCGAGCGTACCTGCTGCTGCTGGTACTGCAGGTGAGAGTGAGTCCACAGAGGGATGTCTTTAGCCACAGACAACACAACACTCACCAGCTTGTTCACTGTGCTCTGAAACACACACACACACACTGAGACTTGAGCTCATGTTGCAATGCTAATGACCGTTCACACTGACTCCACCGATTCTAACTCTCAGGTGTCCATGACCTGGTCAGCGAGCCACAGAGGAAAAGGACCTGGGTTTCTCTGCCTCAGTCAGAACTAAAGAAGCTTCTTGATGAGAAGTGAAACAGCTGCCGTTGATTTAACCCTTATTCGAACACACTCCGGTTTAACAGTGTCACCTTCGCCGGTCTGCTACAGACTGGGCTGGGTAACAGATCATCTTCACACAGACAGAAGAGTCAGACATCCCATCATACATGTGTGATGTGAATGAAGCAGCACTCAGTCGGACGGTGCACACTGCAGAGCTCACTGCAACAGAGAAGAAGAGATGAACCTGAATGTGGTCCAGGCCGGGTCTGAGGACGATGCTGGGGATGACGAGCTGGATGGAGGCTCTGAGGAGAGGAGGAGCCGACTGGCCGCTGCAGCAGGAGGAGGAGGAGGAGGAGGAGGGCGGCTGGAACCTGGGGACATGAAGCCTCCTCCTCAGGGCGTCCAGAGACGATTTGGTGGCTGGAAGGACAAATCAGTGCAGGATGAACAGCAGGTCAACTCCAACATGCTGATTTCATTCAGACTGAAGCAGCCATTTTAAAGCTTCTTCCTGACTTCCTGGGGCCCAGTGAGTCCACTTCATTTCAGTTGACACATGAAGACACATAAACCTCCTCAGTCTATCGAAGGTTTGGAGTTTTAATGCTGCTAAAGCTGTAGAGTGATGTGTGAATTTGAAGGTGTGCATTTGGAAAAGACTGGCACTGACAGAAGGTGAGAGCACCCGTATCGTCCTGTAAAAGGAGACAAGGTAGGAAAGCAGGCCGACCTGTGACCAGGGCCTCAGTGTTACGATGACAGAGCTGACCAATCAGGGTGTAGAAACGACAAGGAAGACAAGACTGACAGCGAGTCCTCTGTTTGGAGTCTGGATGGAGACACTGGAAGGATCCCTGAGGAGGAGAGGAGTCAAGGAAACAAGGAGAGGAAGGTAAATTAATGTCAGAGTACAATGTAACTTTTGGACCAACACTCTTATGTGTGTGTGTGTGTGTGTGTGTGTGTGTGTGTGTTACCTCCAGGTTAACAGTATCTGTCATATTCATCTTCCTCTTCAGCTCTTCAATCAGCTCAAACACATATTTCTCTACTTGCTGACTCTGCCTGTTCTCACACACACACACACACACACACACACACACACACACACACACAGCTCATCACATAGATAGGTTGTGATGATGTATCTTACATCAGTCCGTCAGTGGAGGTGAGAGCAGCAGCGCTGGTTTTACCGGCTCAGAGTGACGGCAGCAGCTCGGACCGAGCTGTCTGTCTGCAGCAGGAGGTCCTGAGGTGAGACAGGTGAGTCTTCAGGCAGGACCAGCAGNCAGCTGAAACCCTCTCACTGTGGCTGAAAGGCTTCATTTGATTTGTTAAGTCCATACTCAGTCGTTGGAACTGTCACAGAAACATGGCAGCTCAGTCACTGCCTCTGATCCAGCACCTTGCTGTTCTCATGTCGGACCAGCAGGGCGGCGCTCAGGCAGGGCGGGGCGCCCTCTGCAGCCTGGGTCCAGGCCTGCAGGTGCAGCAGCTCGTACCGCAGCAGCACCTCGGCCATCTTGTTGTAGCTGCGGATGACGGTGGTCATCTCCGCTCCCTGGCAGACGCACAGACGTCAACGATCGCTCAGCTCACATTGATCAACACTGATTTGATCGGTGAGATCAAATCAGACGTTTACCCTGAGGATATGGAGCTTCTTCTGCAGGATCAACATCGGAGCTTCCATCTTCCTGAAAAGCTGCCGACACCACAGGATCCTCCCTGCCACCTGGGAGAGAGACGGCAGCGGGAGCCGTCGTACATTGAGAAAATATTCTGCAGATTAAAGCCCAGTGAAGACGCTCAGACAGACAGACAGACAGACAGACGGACAGAGCGAGACAGGTGTTTGTACCGGGGGCAGGTTGCGGCCGGTGGGCGGGCTGTCTCTCTGTCTCTGGTAGGTCTTCCTCAGCAGCTCCAGCTCTCGGCCATAGCGCTGCAGCAGCAGCAGGTAGTTCTGCCTCAGGTCCAGACGAGCCGTCGGACCGGACTCAAAGACCGCCAGCAGCTCCAGCATCCGCTCCGCCTCAAACACAGACACTCTGAACAGCCGCTCACTGTGAATCCAGGTCATCTGACTTCTGATCATGTTGAACTCACTGTGAGAGACTGTTGGAGCCAGAAGTCCAGCAGAGACTGAAGAGACCG
>JBBMOC010001346.1:0-12454 GCA_037975185.1 Centropyge bicolor | reverse complement strand
CTTGAATCATTTTCCTAGTTTGAATAGTTATAGTATAGTATAGTATATAGTTCAATACTCAGTTCAGTTTAAAGATTCAGTGTCACTGACGATGCAGTTTGTTCACTTTTTTTCTGAGCTGGTGATGGTGATTCAGTGTAATCGGTGCAGTCAGGAGATGTTCGTACATGTACTGAGCGCCTCTATTTGACAGTCCACATCTGGACCCAAGGGAGTAAGATAGCTAGCACTGGCTAGAGTGGCCTCCCGTCAGTGCAGAATGAACATAACAACTGTGCAGGAACTGCCGATGGCTCATGTGCTGAAATAACATTAACAAAACGTCATAACTAGGGGTAATCAGTGCTAATGGTAGCAATTTAGACTAACTAGCATAAACTGCCTGAAGTATTCAGGATTCCAATATTTTTTGTCACACCCTCATATTTTCAACATGTACAGTGATATGCAGGGACACTTAAACGAACGCCTTATAAAAAAAATAATATTATATAAAACAACATGCAGGGACTCTTGGATACAAATAAGCGTCTGATCACCTCCCTCGCTGTTGATGAATTTTCCCTGAAAATCTTGCCACTTGAACCGCAGTGTGGCCAGTGTGTACTTCACCTCCATCTCCTGAAGCTTGTGCTTCACCAAGGTGAAGGATTTCCTCTTCTCGGCCAACTCTTTTGTCATATCAGGGAAAACCGACAGCCGACATCCTTCCCATACAAAGCCCCGTTTTTCTTTTGCTGCATTTATCACTTTTTTTCTCGTCTCAGGAACCTGATGAGCACTGGTCTCGGCGGTCGCTCGGGGTCTGGCATAGGTGAAAGTAGCCGATGTACTCTCTCATTTTCAAACTCAACAGCATCAGTCCGAACTCCTAGCCCCTCTTTTAGATTTTTTTGAACGCAGCTCAGCAGTGTCCAATTGTTTCCAAATGTCTCCTTCAGGCCTACCAGCCTCAGGTTGTTCCTTTTGCTTCCATTATTCCATAGCTTGAATGTGCACCCACATTGCATCTATTAGCGAAGCTTTCTTGTCTCGTCAGTGTGTGACTGTTCTGTAGCTTCCTCCAGGTGCATGATGCGTGTCTTGGTTTCCGACAATCTCTCCTGCATAGCCGTCACTGTTGTTTTAAACTCCTTTGTCGTCTCCTTAATAGTTGAGACATCTGTTGCGATGCTCAACAGTGTGGTGCTCATTTTAGTAATTTTTGCAAACAAACTGTCGAGGCAGGGCGATGGGCCACCTGCTGGGCCTTCCTCCTCACGCTGGGGGCCTTTCCGGGTTGATGTGTGGCCTGTGCTCTTAAAATGCTTCGTTGACAGCATTTTGCTTATTTCCTATTGTTTCATTTCAATAAAACAACGCAATCACTATACTCTCCCAGGCGGAAGTAAATCTTAGTCAAACGCAAGCCTCTAATTTGTAATAATATACAATTTTACATGTTGGGGAGTGGAGACTCCCTAGGCAGCTGCCATCTTGTTCACCATGACCACATGACTCTAGCTGGTAGACATTGAACATTTAGTAGCTATAGAGCCAGACCAAAAACAGAGCTAAAAGGACAAATACAAATTCAGATGTATGGTAATGTTGCTCTGTAACTGCTGGATGTGTAAATAGGTAAGGTTGCTAACATGCTACAAAACAGAAAAACAATATATACAACTTTAAATTAACTACTTTTATGGTGAAAGTTTCGAAAGTGCTGATGCCGAACTTATCAGTATTGGGATGTAGATTATTAAATTCTTAGAAAGATTTGCAGTTATGACCACTCAAGCAGCTGATTTTTGATTTGGTGGACTGGAATGTAATTTATCAACATGCATTAAAACAACTAGGTAATATAATGTATAATTTTATTAATAACACATTTTGGAATAATCAGCTTCTTACACAATAACAACCTCATGTGTTGGAAAACTGGATTGTGCATCTTAGTTAACTAAATGAGTCTCCGAGGTACACATGTTTTGAACGGTCACTCAGATATATAAGAGCACACATAATCACCATGACCATTATAACAGCGACATGACTGACTGATGCCAGTGCAGTGCAGGAGAACTGATCAAATTAGCGATGCTATAAACAGTGGTGGATGTTTGTCAGACTGCTGTAGAAGAAAGTCTTCAATTTTCTTTCAGCTCTGTCAGTAATTCATGTTGTACATTAGATTAGAAAGCTGATCAGACATTTGATTAAATGATAGCACAAGGTGATCACAATATATAGTTTTTTTTTGACAGCTCAAATGATGAGCACGTGGATTTAATAGTATCATTCATGCTCCTATACCACAACTGAGTGAGACCTGGTCTTTTGAGCATTTACAACTTTTGGGTACAGCCTAAAAGTGTTATAGTTAGGCCAGTTTGGCCGTTGTTTAGTTTCAGTTTTTTGTCCAGTTCTAGTTTTTTTTCCTGCACATCTGTCTCAGTTCCAGTCTGTCCTGTCTTCGTCCCCTGTTTTGCCTTGTCTAGTTCATGTCTTGTATTTGTCTTGCTGTGTTTTGTCTTAGTTTTATGTCTTGGTTCTGTGTCTTAGTTCTGTCTTAGTCTTCTGCCTTAGTTTCAGTCTCTGTTATAGTTAGATCTCTTTGGTTCTGTTCATGTCCTTATTCTTCCAGTCTTGTCTTGTTGTAGTCTTGTCATGTTGTAGTCTTGTTTTGCCATGTTGTAGTCTTGTTTTGTCATGTTGTAGTCTTGTCATGTTGTAGTCTTGTCATGTTGTAGTCTTGTCTTGTCATGTTGTAGTCTTGTCATGTTGTAGTCTTGTCATGTTGTAGTCTTGTTTTGTCATGTTGTAGTCTTGTCATGTTGTAGTCTTGTTTTGTCATGTTGTAGTCTTGTCATGTTGTAGTCTTGTCTTGTCATGTTGTAGTCTTGTCATGTTGTAGTCTTGTCATGTTGTAGTCTTGTTTTGTCATGTTGTAGTCTTGTCATGTTGTAGTCTTGTCATGTTGTAGTCTTGTCATGTTGTAGTCTTGTTTTGTCATGTTGTAGTCTTGTCATGTTTAAGTTCTGAAAATATTCACCTGCCATAGTGTCTCATCTCTTTTCTCTGTATTTGTCCACTCACCCCGCCTCTGCCTCACCTCTCCTACCAGACCCTCCCATCCCATCTCATCACCTGTGTTCCCAGCCGCAGTCTATCACCCATTAGGACTTTATAAAATCCAGTTCATTTCAGTTTGCCTTTGCCGGATCGTTGTTTGTTTGTTCATCGTTGTACTTGTTCCAGTCTGTCGTCTTCATGCACCTTGTCATCTTGTCTGTTTTGGGATTTTGGCTTTTTCCTGGACCTGACCCTGAAGTGAGTTTTTGTTTGTAGAGATTTCTTTTGTTTTTCATTAAAGACTTGACTTAACCTTGGCCTTATGTGTGTGCATTTGAGTCCATCACCCTAGTCGTTATAACAAAAAGAACCAAACTAAAGAGGCAAATGGACTGGAGTTAGTTAGAACAGGTGTGACATGTTTAATCACAACACATTCAAAGCAATTCACAAACCTACTGCCCGTGATGCTTAAATCAGCTGACTTTAGTAATGCCTGCTAAAGTGTGATGTAAGATCCTGATCAGGTTGTCAGTGACAGAGTCTTCAAGGCTGCATGTCTGAAGATGATCTAACAACAAGGTGTGCTATACTGCATTTCTCCGCAACTCCCACACTGTCACTCTCTTTCTTTGAGTGTGTGTTTTGGGGTTCACCATCACCATCAGCACTGCAGTACATTTTCAACTGGCAGGATGTGAAAAGTTTCATGAGCGTCTCGTGTCGTCTTCCTCAGAGTCAAATTAGTTTGTGAAAATCTGTCAGTCTGTCGCTAAGAAGTGTCAGCTGCTTAGCGACAGCAGATCCTGAGCCGCAGGGCCTTGTCTGACACACACACCCTTGTGCAAATACACACACGGGCCAAAACTGTCAGAAACACACACGATCTGACTTAAGATTGCGCGTGTGTGTGTGTGTGTGTACATGCTTATACTGTACGCTCATTCTCTTGCTTTCTCTCTGCACCCCGCCATCCCCCTCCTCACACACACAGCTGTGCTCTCCGCCTCCCTCGCCTAAACATCAGCAGGGGTGATCTGTCTTCCCCAGTCTCACCTGAGGGCGAGCTGCGAGCGCCGACAATCTGTCGGCTGTCACTCTCCATCACTTTTCAATCCTCATTCCCCTTCGATACACACAAGCCAGAGCCCGGCTGCGACAACTCTTTAAAGACTTTGAAATCAACTTGAGTCATCTGACTGTAGTTCAACAGCTGCTTGGTAATGAAGGGACCTTGATGTTGAGACGGGGGCCCAGGCCTCCATCTTTTTCCCCTTTATTTTTGTTATTGTCACTTCCTTTTTAAAACTTTTTTTAATGTAAAAACCTTTGTGTTCTGAGAAATCGTGGGTGTCTGAATGGGTTTAACTGAGTTTACTAACAGTGAAAGCTGAAGAGAAATGACAGTGTTGAAACAACAAATTCACACAGTGGAAGACAGAGGACGGCAGCTGTGGGGGCAGGGAGGGTGTGCGGTCTCTGTGGCTGGAGGCTGGGGTGGAGGCTTCCCTCAGCCCGATCCTCCGTCACCTTGAAGCCTCTAATCTTTGTCATTCCTGGTCACATGTCTTGTATGTTGCTTTGTTGGCGCTTGCTCTCCCGCTTTTCCCTGTGTGCCTCCTTGCTCTTTTTCAGCCTCACTTTCAGCTCTTCTGTAATTCCCTGTCCCCATCCCTGAAGGCTCTCTTCTTATTCAGCAACTCCTTCAGCTCACTGATGATCCAGGGCTTGTTGCTGGGCAAGCATCACACTGTCCTGCTGTGCTAGTGTTCTCCACACAGAAGTTGATGTGCTGTGTTATAGTCAGCCATGGAGCTGATGTCATCTACATGGGACTCACAGAGTACATCCCAGTCAGTGGCCTCAAAACATCCTTCCTCTTGAGTCCCATGTGCTACCTGGTACCACCTCCTCACAGTCCATGTGGTCACAGGTAGCTGCTGAACAATGGCTGTGTATATGGAGTGAGAAGTGCCAGATTGTGATCTGAGTGCCAAGGGGCTGAGGGCAGTGGAGCTGTATGTATCCCTCACATTTGCCTAAAGTAAAATGTTGATTTTCTGTGGTGGGCCAGTTAACAAATTGTTGAAAAGTTGGAAGTGTGGTGCAGAGAGAATGGTTAGAAAGTCAAATCAGAAATTCCTTTCAATGCATTTGCGTGTTTGTAGTCTAGCACTGACACTTTGAGCCTTTTCCTACACCCTTCTCTCATTTCATTTAATGATATTTTACTTGAATTTTTACTAGATTTACGTATTTTAAAAGTATCCACTGCACCACAGGAAGTTCTTTGAATTCTGGTGAGTGTCTTCCAGTGAGAAGCCAAACGTACACATGAGGTTGGCAAGATTTGGCGCTGTGTCAACTAATGGTCTCAGACACATCCAGAAACCCTGAGTCAGGCCTGAAGGCCTCATGTAGGCCCTCTGTTGTTCTGAGCACATGGCATGAGGATCCATCATTTTCAGAAAAGCTTTCATTATTGTAGCATTACAATAAGCATCGTCTAAGAAAATCTTTATTTTAAAAAAAGATGTTTTCTACTCTTTTACATTTTTTGTTGTGACACTGATGTGACCTGTAAACTCTGAAAAGGGTCGTCTTGTGATGTTTGGGAACCAAGAGTGTTGAGAACGTCCGGTCTGTTTCAAGAAATGAGCCAAAGCAATTGAGAAGGATCTTTGCATTTTGGGGGCACTGACTAAATATATGGCAAAGGAACTTAGTTTTGACACATGACTGAACAGTTTTGGGAGAGATATGGGCTTTTGCAAGTGAGCTATGGTGTTGTAACTGTAACTGTAAGACTGTTTTGCCAAATGATCTTAGAGTTTGGAGAATGTAATTTCTGTTTCAAGAAATGAGCCAAACCAATGGAAAAAAAAACTGTAAGTAAAGACACTCCAGGATACAAGACAAACAAAAAGGTGACTAAACACAGGAAGTCCAGGTGGAGTGGAGTTGCTTCAGTGGATGAAGGCTGGGTGGTGGGTGCTGAGGCAGGATGGCAGGAGACATGCAGGTGGAACAGGTAAGGACAAACAAAGGGGACACAGGAAACACTGGAAAGACCAAACACGAGAAGACAAAGAAACACTGGAGAAACAGGGGCAAAGACTGGGAGCATGGAAAGGGAAGCACAGGAAAACAGGACATGCAAAGGGACGATTTGGCAGCTTGCAGGTGGAAATAGAGGTCTTTTAAAGCTGACAGTGATGAGGGCAGATGAGACACAGGTGTGACTTTTATAATGTTTTAAAACATTTTTATATATCATTATGCTATATATTAAATTAACCCTGGTTCAATAAGACCCTTAATTACAACCCCACAATTGATGACCAAACAGACAGAACTTCATCTTTCGATCTAGCAGATGAAGAACTACAGGATAATTCCACTTGATAGGATGGTGCAGCCATTCAAAATATGGTGTCATGTGTAGTGAAGGAACTGTTGAAACGATACAGTATTTTTATGTTTTCAACCTTTTACACTTTATATTGCTTTAGTGTGTTTAAATTAATGATAGAGGAGAAATGCTTTGAAATTTCTGACAGCACTTTCCCATTAGAGATGGTCACTGTGGAATCTGAAAATTTGTCATGTTATCAGGTAGCTAAGAAGACTGGCTCATCCAGACAACAGAGCAGAGGTTACAGATGCTGCCCACAGGATTTTCAAATAGCAGTTGAAAATTGTGCTGCCGCCAACATGCAGCTGTGTTTTGTACAGTTACACAGTATGCTCCTGTGAGAACAAGCTTGGAGCCTGTTCTTTCTTCCTGCTGCTTTAGAAACACAGCAATTCTGTAAAGTGTTATATATAATCACCCACAGCCAAATACATAAAACAGAGGCATTCCAATGAAATCCTGCTTTTCACTAATCTAATTAAGAACCCTCAAGTTGCTCTCAGGAAAAGGTAAATTGGCTTTTGTTTCCTTTGTAATGTAATTAGTTAAATCTTTTAAAATACAATTAGGCTCCAGCAGCAGCAGTTATACGGTGTGCACACTAACACTTTAGTTTCCCCTTTATTACTGATGTCAGAAATAAGTGGCCAATACATAAATCAATGTCTACCTTTTCTTTTCTGTAGTTAAAAAATACTCCTGGAAATATTCTCTTCTGTTTGACTTGATCTTACTCATGAATAGGGGAACATTAAGCGTGTGGTAACTGATATTTGTATACATTTTAGGCACATTTCATTTTCCTTTCTCTCCATGGTCGTGAGTTTACAACACAGCAAAGCGCATGTATATTATTCTTCCCTCTGTGAATTCCCACAGCACCATATTTGTATTTCTGCAGATCCCTTTGCTCCTTTGATTCCAGAGATCTTTCTACCCTCATTTAGCCACCCGCCCCACTCATTTGTTTGTCTCTCTGTATCGAGAAACTCTTGCTGAAACTGCTCTGTTCAATTAGCAATGATAATAAGCTCAATAAATCCACTCAAGGGACTTGTTGTGCATATGCATACTAAGCCCATAGCACAGTGTGCATTTTTATGATGAGGGAGTTTTATAAAAATGTTGTTAGCACCGTACGACATTCAGGAAAGTTCCAAATCAAACCACAGGAGCAATAACTTTTCATAGCATTATGTTATGGCATAATTCAGCTTCATTTTAAAGGTAATTTGGATGCTGTTTTGGATCCAAAGAATATCACAAATGATACAGATAGCTGCTGGTCTCACTATGGTCTTCCTGTTTGCTGGGATGCACTTATTCTACAGTACAATGAAGTATGTACCATCTACTGTCTGTCATATCTATTTTAGCACAATACTGATTCCACCTATTGGCAGTTCTGTTCCATTTATTGCTCTACTCACCCAGAGTCTGACGGTTTCCTCAGCTGGGTCTATCAACAGCTGCAGAGTCACAACACAACACACCCATGTCTGTCAATCCTGCAAATTTATTCTCCACAGCATTATGAGGATACATCCATTGCTCACCCAGGAGGCAGCACAGGTCTTGGTCCAGGCTCTTGTCACAGTCTTGGTCTGTTCAGAGTTCTACAGTTCATCCAAAATGCTGCAGCTTGGCTGGTCTTTAACCTGCCCAGGTTCTCCCATACCACACCACTCCTCTGCACCCTGCACTGGCTACCGGTGGCTGCTCTGTCCTGTGAATGACTCTGGTCCAGCTTACATCCAGGACATGGTCAAACTGTAGACCCCAGTCCATCCACTGCTACCCCCTCACTACCAGGGAGGCCCAGCTATGGCTCAGTAAAAAACCTTGACTGTTTGCTGTCCTGGCTCCACAATGGTAGAATGAACACTCCCTTAGCATCAGGACAGCTGATTCTCTACACTGGGTCTGTCACAGACTGAAAACTCATGTGTCCAGACAACTGCTAACAAACAAACAAACAAAAAGAACAACAAAAAACAACCCAAAACACTTTCAGTATTGTTCAGCATATTTGCATCAGAATCAAATTCATGTGCTATCAGGCTAAATATTAGGATGTTCTCACCCAGTCTTACAGACCAGGAGTTTAACAAAGTGATCTTTCCTCCTGCAGTGTAAATCTGTCTGATGTGAGCTGTGCTGCACTCTGACACCACGACCTGTAGAACTGTCTATATGATGCCATGGTTTTCATCACTTCCATCTTTGTCTGTGTTGAACATTTAAATAACCTTTTTTATGTATCACAAGACAAACGTTTTAAATATCATTTAGAATCTCTGATGTTCTAATTTTATATCAGTCAAAATATTAGAAGACTTTGCTGCCTTATACAGAGGATAAAATAAGTATTGAACACGTGAACATTTTTCTCAGTAAATATATTTCTAATGGAGCTTTATAATGAAACGTTTACCAAAGCAACAACCCATGCAAACCACACATGCAAAGAAATCAAACCATAGATGTACATAAATAAAATTAATAATATGAAATGAAACAGAAAAAGTATTGAACACATGAAGAAAGGGAGGTGCAAAAAAGCAGGAAAGCCAAGACACCAGGTGAAATCTATCAGTAATTAGAAAGCAAGCCTGCCCTTTGTCAGTGCAAATTAATATCAGCTGTTTCAGTCCCAACTGATGGCCTGTAAAAAAGTGTCTCATTACCAAGGTGTTGCACAAGAAACATCTCATGATGGGTAAAAGCAAAGAGCTCTCTCAAGACCTTCGCAACCTTATTGTTGCAAAACACACTGATGGCATTGGTTACAGAAGGATTTCTAAACTTCTGAATGTTCCAGTGAGCACTGCTGGGGCCACAACCCGGAATCATTTCAGCATAAACAGGCTATGACCCAGTGCTCCTTGCAAGATCTCTGACAGTGGAGTGAAAAGAATTATCAGACGACTTGTCCAAGAGGAGAGCTTCAGAAAGACCGGAGTTCACCCAGATGATGATCTCTATGAAAGATGTGGATTTCAATGTCTCTGCCGGCTTCTGGGTCCAGACGTCTCTGCAGCCAGTGGCCGGAGTGAAGCCTCAATATTGGCCACACAGTGTATGAGTATAGGCTACACAACACATCTGTCCTCAGTGTTAATAAGAATGATTAAAACACACTTTGATAGAATATCTGTATATTTCATCCTGACTTGTTGCAGCTGAAAGGACTATTCAGTTTAGCTGTTAACATTTCCTTAAACTCCTCATATCCTGACATTATCAGTGTGAAAAACACGGAGCATGAGTCATCACACAGGAACTCTGCTTGCACCGCTGAACACGCCTCTTTTTGATGCACAGACTCCGATTAAGTTAACATTGACTAACATCTTCATCATCGTTGTACGTTGCACAACCCTCTGGAATTACAGTTGTTTCAAAGAAAACAATAAGTCATGCACTCAACCGCCATGTCCTGAGTGCACACTCACCACGCCACTGCTGAAGAAAAAGCATGTTGAAGCTTGTTTTAAGTTTGCTGCACAACATTCGGACAAGCCTGTGAAATACTGGGAGAATACAGTCTGGTCAGATGAGACCAATACTCAACTCTTTGGATGCCATAATACACGCCATGCTTGGAGGACAAATGGCTCTGCACATCACCCCAAAAACACCATATAGCAACAATGAAGTTTGGAGGTGGGAGCAGCATGGTGTGGCACTGGCATGCTTCATGTGATTGAAGGAAGGATGAATGGAAAAATGTTTCAAGACATTCTTATAAAAATCTGCTGCCATCTACCAGGATGCTGAAGATGAAACGAGGGTGGACATTTCAGCAAGACAATGGTCCCAAACACAGCCAAGGAAACTCAGCTGGTTTCAGAGAAAGAAAATAAAGCTGCTAGAATGGCCCAGCCAATCAGATGACTTGAATCCAACTGAAAACCATGGAAAGAACTAAAGATCACAGTTCATAGGAGAGACCCACGGAACCTTCAAAATTCGAAGAGTGTTTGTGTGGAAGATTTCACAATTTTGGTTTTTAGCTGGACCCAAGAGCAACACACAGACCAGGGGGAACTGAGCAAAAAGGATTTAATAGAAACACAAAAAACTCCAGGACATACAGGAAAAAAACCAAAAGGCGACAAACTGAAAGTAGACCAGGTGGAGAGGAGCTCTTCAGTGGCTGGAGGCTGGGAGGTGAGCGCTGAGGCTGGTGACGAAAGGGGACACTGGAGACACTGGAGACACTAGAGACACTAGAGACACTAGAGACACTAGAGACACTAGAGACAGGGAATGCAGGGCAAGAGTGAGGGGACGATCCGGCAGCTTCCAGGTGGAACCATGGAGTTTTTAAAGCTGCCGGTCGTTAGGAGGGAATGAGGGACAGCTGGGAGAAGAGAGAGGGAACCTGCAGGCCACACCTCCTGCCACTGAAGCAAAGCCTGTACCAAAAGACAAAAACCAAAAACACTGGAGTGAAACACTGAAAAATGTACTGAAAATAAAACAACAAAACACGAGGGGATCAAAATCATGACAGAAGAAAGGGCAAAAATCACACCTTTTATGATTTTTACATTTTTTTACAGACCCATTTTTTACACTTAATTTCTGAACTTATTAGTTTTGGTTTCTTTGCATATATGGATTACTTGGGTTGCTATTAATATTTCATGTCAATAACACCTTTAGAAATATATTTGCTGAGAAAAATGGCGACGTGTTCAATACTTATTTTACCTGCTGTATCTGTTGCACCCTTACAGCTATGAACGTACTGTATACTCACTGTCCGTCAGCATCATTTACAAAATACTGGAAACAAGGTATTACCTCAAGCAATTGTAAAAAATTATAAGACTAACTCACTACTGTGATTTTCATCGCCCATCATTTTCTCACATTCTTCGACCTGAAGCCTTTGTGCTGTTCACAGCATGCATGTGGCATGTACACCACTGATGACTGACTGGGAAATAAAAGCTCTCTCTGTGTGTGCTTATTGTTAGCTGACTTAATGATGTGAGTTTTTGAGTATTTTGAGGTTTCTAGATGACAATAGACCTTACCAGCCTTTTCTCCTATGAAATAAACAACATTTGCTGCATATGGAACTATTTTACATAACTGAAATATATTGTGGAGAAATTTCACCTGCTCTATAGACATTTATAATGAGAATGACCCTGACTGCCCATGTATTTTGTGGACACATAGTGATTTAATGACACTTTGAAGTTCTAATGAAGGTTCAACAAATAAAGACCTTAAAGTCCAACCAATTTAAGCCATTTGTTCTTTTACAACATTCGTCATTTGAGGAGCCATCATGGTATTAAGGTTACATTTTACGTATTTTTAAGTACATAGTGTGTACAAATATGAGATATATGCCTTTTCCCTTTTTATAACTTATATCACATATATTTATAATTTTTATCTTTACATATTTCTTCTCTCTAATCCTCTTCAAATAATAATAATAATAATAATAATAATAGTATAGAAGTATATTCTTTCACATTCACTTAATGTTGAGTTAAGTGTCCCTGCATATCACTGTACATGTTGAAAATATGAGGGTGTGACAAAAAATATTGGAATCCTGAATACTTCAGGCAGTTTATGCTAGTTAGCCTAAATTGCTACCATTAGCACTGATTACCCCTAGTTATGACGTTTTGTTAATGTTATTTCAGCACATGAGCCATCGGCAGTTCCTGCACAGTTGTTGTGTTCATTCTGCACTGACGGGAGGCCACTCCAGCCAGTGCTAGCTATCTTACTCCCTTGGGTCCAGATGTGGACTGTCAAATAGAGGCGCTCAGTACATGTACGAACATCTCCTGACTGCACCGATTACACTGAATCACCATCACCAGCTCAGAAAAAAAGTGAACAAACTGCATCGTCAGTGACACTGAATCTTTAAACTGAACTGAGTATTGAACTATACTATACTATACTATACTATAACTATTCAAACTAGGAAAATGATTCAAG
>JBBMOC010001345.1:0-12459 GCA_037975185.1 Centropyge bicolor | reverse complement strand
TGGCAGCCATGTTTATTTGGGTGGAGAAAAACGTGTCCTGCCCTGATGTCAAATGTTTGTAGAAGAAAATGAAATAGCAGCCAAGACACTGTCTGAGACGTTACCGCCCACGACACGAGGTGTGTACTGTATTTAATAAGCAAGTATTGCTCTTGCTTTTTGGTTGGAGTTAATAATGTTAATGTTAATGTTATGTTGTTTTAAACACTATATTATTTGAAGATGATTCCTATTTAGCAAACAGTGCTAACAGGGTAACACTGGGCGACAGCCACTGGGGTCACAGTTCACCAGTATTTCATGCTTCAGAAAAGATTATTGACTGTCAGTTACTTCAAAATCTTCACCAGGGAAAAATTATCATCCTAACCTACATATCCACACTGAAATCTTGGTTATCCAGGCAGTGATTTGTCGTGTCTGAAGCATTAAAATATTGGTGTAGGCTACTGTGAGCCCAGACGCAGAACACCATGTCCATAGTCGGCTTATTGTTGTCTTATTTTGAAAAGCTGAGTTTAAAGATGGGTTAGTAGAGTGATGGTTAGTATGGTAATAATGCCAATGAAAGGTTAAGTTGAGAAAGCATTCTCTCTTGAAACAATCTCAATTGCTGTTAATGTCTATTGTCCAGTAGAATCTCGGCTGAAATCAAAGGACCCGTCACCCAGAAGGACCAGCAATGGGACTTTAGTTTGGTTTTGGCAGCGGTCAGGCAGAAGTCTTCCTTATTCAAGACCCTGCTAAGTTGTGGGTGATAGGGGATTTTTTTGGACTGGAGGCATCTTTGTTTCTATGAAAACATATAATAAGGGGTGTCTTTTTTTCATGTGATTGTGGAATCCTTGAGCCAAGGGCAAAGCAGCAATACACCAAGCTGTCACATACTAATATGGATCTCTCTTGACCTTGTCATCCTGCCACTTCTCTAAAGCCCAACATGGGCAGTTAACATTGACACACTGGAAACATTTTACTGTTTTCTGCCACATATTTTGTTGCCCTTGTAACTTGATATCTGCAAATGCATTCATGTTCTGTACCAGTGGTGTAAAGTAACTAAATACACTTACTAACTTTCCAGAGTTCCATTTTCCAATACCTTTATTCCACTACAAGTCAGAGAGAAAAATTCCATTTTTCTACACTACAATTATTTGATAGCTTAAGTTTATGAATGCAGGGCTATTACTTGTAACAGTAGTTTTGCACTGGGCTGTTGAAGGAAAATCTCTGGGCATTGCTTCCACCACACATCTGACAGTAATGGGACATACAATGACAAGTTTTTTTTTTAACAAAAACAGTTACTGGATATAAAGATTTGTGCACGCGCACAGCCTAGGAAGTAATTGTTACAATTCTGGTATTACTTCCTTTATAATGGTTTTCTGTGAAAGAAATAGGCAGTCAAAAGAACATGAAGATACCCACAAGGGAGTAAAGAGCACCTGTCTCTCCCATACCAGGCATGAAGCAGTGTTTTTCAGCAATGATAGAAATCCATCAATTCATGAAATTTCTCAGAGAAGGGGTGTTTGTAAATGTGTAAGACACACACATACTTTCAGTGTCTTGTTGATGTACGTTATGTACTAGTGTGGGATGACGTGCAAAATGCCAAACAACTTCATCCTCTGAATGGAGCACCCCACATGTATCCCAGCACTAGACATTAGTCTGTTATGGCTCACTTCCTCCTGTGTGAACTGTCTATTGACAAGGAAAGCTGGGATGTTCAGCAACACTCTGCCATAACTGCCATAACCATATCAGCTGGTTGTAGATGTTGGAACCATGCACAGTCAGCTGTTATTGCCATGTCTCAGGCACTCCCACCATACACTTCACTGGTGAAGGTAACTACTCCATTGGGAGCCACACCAAGTGTGTCTCTGTTTTAGAGACAGCAATCATGATGCAGTCAAGCCATACCCTACAGTTAGGAAAGGGCTGGAAGCAGTCCGCCAGTGATATTCGCCTCTTGTCACCATATAGACCAGAGGTGTCCTCGAAAGGCTGGGCGTGGCTTCAGATTTTCTTTTCGGCCAAGCAGAGGCACATCTGACCCGACTCATTTAATCAACTGATTTCAGTCTTCACACAGTGGATTAGTGGTATCAGCTGTGCTCCTGCTTGGTGAGAATAAAGCCCTGCAGCCACACAAGCCCTTCACTGCAAAAAGCCAGTCTTCAAAAACAAGAAAAAAAAAATTCAAAAATTGGAGGTTTATCACTTAAAATAAGCAAAACTATCTGCCAACAGAACAAGAAAATTTGGCTTGTCAAGACTTTCCAAAACAAGTAAAAATATCTAACATCAATTAATCCAGAAAAAACTTAATTAGTCTATTTTTCTATATACAAATACAAATTATGAGACAACTTTTCGTAATATGTTGAAAAATATTCTTAAATTAAGAAAATGGACTTCCGGTTAGGTCATGGCCACGGCAGACACGTGAACTCTCAGCTCCGCTGGGCCCATTATAACTTAGCCTTTTAAGCTTATAAAATCAACAAATGAATACCAGACTACAAGAGAGGAACGCCAGTACGATGAGTACAAGCCAGAAAACAAACAACAAAGAGCCGAAAGCTGTAAGGCACGACGAAACAAAACCAGGTCTAAAGCAGCTAACGCTAGCACAAGCTACATCGCCGAAAGACAATAGCGGAGCTAGCGGTCAATCAGAGATGTTAGCGGAGCTCAGGAAACTCCGCCAGGAGAACAGTGACTCTTTTCAAGACTTGAAAACCTCCCTCAACCGACTGGAATCTTCAGTAAATGAAATAAAACAACAAATTGAGGGCCTAGACAAAAGAGTGAGTGAAACAGAGAACAGAGTGAGTGATACTGAGGACCGGAGCAGACGACATGAGCGAGTGCTGGGCTACCTGCTCAAGAGAGAAGCCAAGCTAGCGGCTAAATGTGATGATATGGAAAACAGGCTCAGCCGCAACAACATCAGGCTGTACGGTGTGCCAGAAGGGGCTGAAGAAAACGATATGACAGCGTTTATCACTGACTTTCTGAACACCGCGCTAAAGTTACAGGAGGATGTGGATATTAAGATCGAAACAGCGCACAGGGCGCTCGCTCCGAAGCCGAGGGACGCAGCAGCACCTCCGAGATCGATTGTAGCACGGTTCCTGGACTTTAATGTGAAACAAGCCGTACTGCATCAGGCTTGGAAACAACGAGATCTTCAGTATCTGGGACACAAAGTGCACTTCGACCAAGACTACTCATCCGATCTACAGAGAAAAAGGAAGAAAGTAAGAGAGGTAATAAAAAAACTGAAAGAAAAGAATGTGAAAGCCCAGTCTCCATACCCTGCTAAGCTCAAAATTTTTCTGGATACTGGTGTGAAGGTGTTCTCTTCACTTCTGGAGGCACAGGCAACACTGAAAGACCTTGGTATTGAAACAGTGATAGAAGATCAAGACATGTTGGAGAGGGAACTTACACAGGATGGATGGACAACACAAAGAGGTCAAAGAAGGAATCAGCACCCAGATCCAAGAGAAATTAGAGCTATTATCCACGGGGAAGACAGAGAAATGGAGCGAAAGGGACACAAGTAATGTCAAGAGATCCAACCCAGATACGTGTATGACCACAGAGGGTAAGAGACATTCATTTGTTGACGAAGAAGAGATTATCACAACATTAGGCTATGGACATACTGCAAGTGTTTTTAACTGAGAGTCAGGGTCCATGCGGGCAGGGTGACCATGGGCCATGCTTAGTCTTAGGAGAATTCTGCCAACAAGGCGACGTAAAATCACCCAGAAGACCGTCGCACCTGCACCTGTTGCTTTAAACCCAGAGAGCTACGGCTCCCTGCCCATTGGAGATCGGGAGTGGAGACCCTCTGACAGCACTATGTGTAAGAAAAATGCTGAGATCACTTTATCTCAGGGGCTTTCCACCGGACTATTGGAAGTCCATAACTGTTTAGTATGTTTGAAGATGTGTTATTCTTTATTTGTTTTTGTTATGAAGACTTTTTTGGCAGGCAGCTATACAGTGCTATTACTAAGATTTCCATTTAAATTTAATTTATACATGGCAGTTGTAAAGTATAGGATTAGGAATTCCAATGTTAAAAATAATAAAGTTAAAGCTCAAATGAAGCAATAGATATGAATACAGTGAAAGTTATTACCTATAATATAAAGGGACTCAATCACCCTATTAAGAGAAAGAAAATTCTGAATCAGTTAAAAAAATCAAAATGTTCAATAGCTTTTCTACAGGAAACCCACTTAAATGCCAACGAACACAAGAAATTAAGACAAGATTGGGTAGGACAGGTTTATAGCGCATCCTTTGAGAACAGGAAGAAAAGAGGTGTAGCAATATTATGCCACAAATCACTAGATCTAATACCAGAGAAAGTATTTGAAGATAAAAATGGCCGCTATATTATAGTTGTGGGTTCAGTAGGAGGTACCAAAATAACGCTTTTAAATATTTATGCTCCAAATGAAGATGATGCAGGCTTCTTTAAAGAAATTTCAGCTCTTCTATCAGTGAATGCAGAGGGTTTTATAATAATTGGAGGGGACTTTAATTGTGTAATGAACCCCAAAATAGATAAACGTCCTCTTGAGCAAGGACCAAAATCACAAAAAACAAAAACACTATGCAACATGATAGAGGAGCTGGGATTGGTGGACATCTGGCGCCACACACATTCTAGAGAGAGGGATTATACATTCTTTTCAAAGGTACATAGAAGTTATTCTAGAATTGATTTTTTCTGTATATCAAAAAAGGATGCCTACAGAGTCAAGGAATGTCACATTGAACCTATAACAATATCAGACCATGGACCAGTGGTAATGACAATAGACTTAAATAAAGACAAACAATTTAAACAATGGAGAATGAACGTCTCACTCCTGATTAATGCAGAGGTAGTCCAAAAAATTAGACAAGAATGGAATGATTTTCTTAAATATAATGATAACGGAGAGGTTTCTGTGTCAACTTTATGGGAAACTGCAAAAGTAGTATTGAGGGGTAAAATAATTGCACTCTCCTCTAAATTAAATAAAGAACGAATCAAAGAACAAGAAAAACTAGAAGAATACATAAAGAAATTAGAGCAAGAGCACAAAATGACAAACAATGAGAACATCTTAAAACTGCTTAACCAACAAAGACAAACATTAAATGACCTTCTGACCTATAAAGCAGAGGGAGCACTACGATTTGCTAATCAGAAATACTATGAATCAGGCAATAGAGCTAGCAGACTCCTGGCATTCCAACTACGCAAAGCCCAAGCAGGTCGAACAGTCTCTAAAATAATGGACCCTTCCTCTAAAAAGCTAATGTCCCATCCTAAAGACATAGCTGCTGCCTTCTCCGCCTATTATGGAGCTCTGTATGATTCAACTGAGATAAGTGACAAAAAGGAAAAAATCAAAAATCTACTAGGGAAAATTGACTTACCTAAACTAACAGAAAGTGAGTCCAGGGTAATGCAGGACCCAATCACAAAGGAAGAAATTGATGAAGTTATAAAGAACTTAAAAAGTAATAAAACACCAGGAATAGATGGGTTTCCAGGGGAGTTCTATAAATACTTTAAAAAGGAAGTTACACCCCTCTTGCAAAGAGTTTTTAATTATGCTCTGAATGCAAAAGACCCACCGAAAACCTGGTCCGAAGCAATAATTACGGTGATTCCTAAAGAGGGGAAGGATCCTACAAGTTGTGCCTCGTATAGACCAATAAGTTTACTTTGTAACGATGCTAAAATTTTAAGTACTATACTGGCAAAACGGATCCAGAAATGCATCAATAAAATGATAAAACCTGATCAAACTGGCTTTATACCTGGGAGACAGGGGATAAACAATAATAGAAGAACCCTAAACATAATTTCAATTGCAAAACAAAATCAGCACACATCAATGCTTCTCAGCTTGGATGCTGAGAAAGCTTTCGACAGAGTGGATTGGCTATACTTGAAACATACTCTTGAAAAAATGGGATTTCATTCGGACTTTGTTGATTGGATTGAAGTGTTTTATTCTGGACCCACATCAAGAGTAAGAGTAAATGGATACTTATCCAAAGCTTTTAGTTTAAGAAGGGGAACCAGACAGGGATGTCCCCTCTCGCCCCTATTGTTTGCAATGAGTATAGAACCTCTTGCAGAAATGATAAGAGTGAACCCTAAAATAAGTGGAATTGTAGACGGAGAAGGTATGCATAAAATATCATTGTTCGCAGATGATGTTATTTTGTATATTACTAACCCACTGTCCTCTATACCGACACTTCTGGGTTGTTTGGATGACTTTGGGAAAGTGTCTGGTTACAAAGTTAATCAATCTAAATCTGAGGCCATGATGCTAGTTGGTAAATGGCCATCAGAATTAGAGAAAAAAGTCACATTCAACTGGTCTCCAGAAGGATTCAGATATCTAGGTATTATGATTACTAAAGAAACCTCACTGTTATACAAAGCAAATTATGGCAAATTAATTAAACATATTAAATCCGACCTGTCAAGATGGGAGATACTTCCTCTCTCACTCTTTGGCAGGATTGAAACAATTCGTATGAACATACTGCCTAGGTTATTATATCTTTTTCAGGCATTACCTATATGGATACCTGCATCTCACTTTAAAATGATTGATAAATTCTTAACCATGTTCATATGGCAGAAAAAAAACCTAGGATTCGACAAAAACTATTATTTAACCAAAAGAAACATGGAGGCCTTAATGTTCCTGACTTGAAATCATACTACTGGGCTGCACAATTGCGTGTTATGGTCGAATGGATGTTGCAAGACCAGGAAACAAATTGGCTTGAACTAGAGAAACAACCGTGCCCCTCAGTCCCCCTTGAGAACATTCCATTTCTGGAACAAAAGAAATGGTGGGATCTGAAGATAAGAAACGAATGGATGAAATGCACCCATAGGGTGTGGGTTCTTGTCAGGAAAAAGATGGGTGTACCTTTATTATCTCGAGCAACAAAAATTGCCGAAAATATTTATTTCCTACCAAACAAATTTGATGCTGGTTTTAAGATATGGGCAAAGAAAGGATTAATAACTATCAATCAACTGTTTGATGGAGAAACCCTGAAATTGTTTAAACAACTACAAGATGAATATAGTTTGCCATCTAATGATTTCTATAGATATTTACAGTTAAGAAATTATTTAATGTCACACAATGAATGGGACACATTAAAACAACCACCCACAGCCATAGAATACCTACTGATAAAATGTACAGAAGAAAAGTCTGCCAAAAAAATAGTTTCAAAAATTTACAAATGCCTACAGACACACTTATCAGGAAACTCGCTGGACATAAAAGAGAGATGGGAGTCGGAGATGAATGTTATTATTGAGGACGATAGATGGGAAAGAGCCTGCGAAATAGGACACAAAATCACTAGTAGTCCTATATGGAAAGAATTTAATTGGAAATTAAAACTGAGGTACTTCAAAACCCCTACAACCACATCGAAATATGATAGAAATAGGTCAAATCTGTGCTGGAGAAACTGTAAACAAGTGGGAGACCATACACACATTTTTTGGGATTGCCCGAAATTAAAAAACTTTTGGATAGGGATTCAAACAGAAATTTTATTTACACTAAATGTCAACTTGCCACTGGACCCACGGTACTACATACTAGGCTTAGTGCCAGATGGAACTATGGACAAAAAGAAAGCCCAATTGCTACACATCCTCCTGTTAGTAGCTAGGAAAATGATAACAACATCTTGGCTTAAACCACTACCCCCTGCCCTCCACCAATGGAAAGACAGGTTAAAGATGGTTTACCTGATGGAAAAGATAACAGCAAAACTCCAATGTCGAATGGATTTGTTTTTGACTCTGTGGGCTCTTGTAATTCATTATTTTAAAATGCAAAACAGTTGAGAAAGAGTGGTTTAAGAAGAGCGTGAGCAAGGGGAAGAAGAAGAGGGAGAAAATATGGGAAAAGAAGAAGATAGATTAAGGAAAAGGAAGGTTCTTGTTATTCTGTATTATTATCAAATTGCTTATTTGTTGTTTTTGAAATATACTAAGAACTTATTTTATTTTTCAAGGTCATATTTCCTTATTCACTGTGTTTAGTACTATTATCTCTACTATATCTGGTAATTCAAAACTACTGTTAATGCCATTGGTACCTACTTTTCATTCTATACTATGTTTCGATAAATGTATTCATATACACTTATGTGGGTGCATGTGTAATTGTACCTATACATTTATGTGTATGCAGGCATAAATTTTCGTATGTGTGTATGTAGGCGAACATATATATATGTATTTCTTTTTTCTATGCACACTACCTATTTATTTACATATTTAATATACCTTGAGCCTGCCTTTGTTACTTTGCCTGTTCATATATTATAATGTAGTTTTTGAATTGCTGGCTACCTCTCCCCTTTTGCCTCTCTAAGTGGATGGGATCAAAGCCAAACGCATCTATAAATGCCTGCCAAGTTTGTTTTGGTTCTTTATTGTTATGTTTTGTTTTGTTTTGTTATGTTATGTTATGTTATGTTTCTCTTTTTGTTTATCTGTTTTCCTTTTCTTGTTTGTTTTGTCTTATGGTCTTATGGTTTGTTATGTACACATGATTTAATAAAAAATTTTGTTCAAAAAAAAAAAAAAATTAAGAAAATGCTAGTACCATTATCTTGACATAATGCTATTCATGACAAAGCAGGAGAATACGCTGAACCCAAAAGCAAAACTCAGAGAGAGGCGTCTTCAAAACAAGAGTGCAGAGACGCGACAAACTGGCACAAGACAAAGGGAGACGCAGACTATATACACACATGAGGAAATGGGGAACAGGTGGAAACAATCAGGGCGGGGCAGACAAACACACTGGCAGGAAACACAAGAAAGGGCAAGTTATCTGAAACGAGAGGGAAGGTTAGATTTTCAAAATAAAACAGGAAATCACAAGACAAGACAAGACATAACAAAATCTAACTTAACATAACCTTTTGGACATGACAAATAAAGACATGAATACAACTTCTCTTTACCTCTTTATATTATTGAAGCTGCACATGAACAGAAAAAAAATGTACAATTCTTAATCATCAAACTTACCTGTCATCAATGAAAGGTTGAACTGACAGTTTTGCAAACAGATATTCTGTATAATAATAAACATTGACAAAGGAATGTGCTGTGAACCAGTATAAGGATGCTACCTGAACAAACTGGATCATCCAACATTTACTGAACAGGTGATCACTGTATAAGCTTACTCAGTGAACTTCCTCCACTCAGCCATACCTTTTTTATATGAAGAAGTCATGTCTCGGTCATGGATGGCGTCCATGAGGACTTCTGTCTGCAGCACAGAGAGCAGTGTGGCAAAGGTGTAGTAACATGCCATGATATACAGGATACTGTCAGCGATGTTCTCCTTTGGAAAGATCAGCACAGGCATGGTCCCAATGGCCAGAATGCAGTTGGTCTCACAGACTATCACCACAGAGCTGAAGAGTGGTCTCCTCTGAAGAAAGGTGTTGGGGTCTTCCACAGACTGGAACACAAATAGAAGATAATTAGCATGTGTACATGTTTATGAGAGTTTTATGAATGGATATGTTGCAGGTTAGCAAGGCTTTCAAATAAAAATGAATATGAGGAAGTAATAGAAAACAAGAAAGATGGTAAATGTAAAATAAACGTTAAAAGTAGTTTAAAGCTAGTGTTTATTACTTTTATGGGTGTGTTCCAAAGAGTTTACCATGCAGCCTACAACTGTGGCTGTGATTCTGTTCAAGTTGTCTAAATATGTTCTTGGTAATGTTTAATATTTGTTCTTTGTTCATTGGCATGCTCTGGTAATGCAATAGCATTCTTGATAAACGGCTTCGCCGGGTTAAAGCAGTAAGAGCAGTCTCTTGTCAAAGTATTACAAACATTTATCATTTCTGCTTGTGGCATAAAATGCAGTCAAGTTCAGTTTCTGTTTAATATCTAAAATGTCTTTGCTCATTCCTGTTGTTTGCTTCTTTTTATTACCTAAGAAATGCAATTAAGTAGTGTGATAAAAGATGTCCTATGCCAGCTGACATATGATGTGGTGTAGAATGCATTTGTTTCAAATATATTTAATACTATGGATGCAGCACAACTTACATCTCTAAGAAAGTTAAATTGACTCAATTTCTTAAAGAAGGCCTATTAATTTTGCAGTTTGGCAATATGAATGTTTTAAAAATACAGTTGCGTACACACATAGGCAATTCTTACCTCAAGGATGTGAAGCATAGCCTCGCTTGCATGCCCCAACTTCTTGGGGGGTGGAGCAATAGGTGATGGAAAGGTGTCTGGCAAAGCCTTCATCATTGCAACCGCTTGCTTTACTGTAAAAAACACAACAAACACATTTTATATTCTGCAGTCAGTTATTTAAAAACAGAGAGAAACCACTCAAGAATTATACTTATGTCATTATTTACAATATTTTACAAAGCAAAAATAGATAAACCACTGATAAATGACTAAAGTGGACACGGGGCCTTAAAGTGCTTGTCTCTGAATCCTCTCTTTGCTCTCTGGCTCAGTTAGCTCACCTCAGGCAAACCTGCCTTTACTGTAATGCACCATATATCACTCAGCTTTAACAATAAAATTAAATTATTAAACTACTATTAAATTATTTTATTAGCATGACAACTTGAGGAGTAGCCATGCTAACCCCCAAGCCCATGTTCAACTTGAAGGTTAGCAAGGAAACCAGTCCGTTAGAATTAGCTTAGCTTTAGCATGAGAACTTCTAAGGCTACTTCACAATTAGCTTTCGTTGCAAAGACAGAAAAAAAACAAATTAACATGACCTTACCTTTCAATACTGCAACCGTTGTAGCATCCATACCCAAACCAAAAGCACTTCCATCTTTGTCCATGTCGTAGGACTAATTTTTCCTTTTTCTTTTTTCGTTTTTAAGACTTCTAACCGTTTCAATTTCAAATGGAACAAGTGTAGACGACTAGCCCGCTTCTTCTTACCTGCCGCTGACCCCTTCTGGCGCCTGTGTGTTTGGAACGTACCATGTTGTAAACACGAAGAGAGAATATATTAACTTATTTAGTCATAATTTGAAATTCATAATGTAATAGTTCAAATGTATCACTGCAACCAGTTACTTCAATAAATGACATTATAAATACTAATTTAAAATCCTATCAAAAAACTTAATTCATAGAATCCCCTATGCTGCCGGATAATGTTGCAACAGCCCGCCTTGTCGCGTACCACTCCCTGTATCTTTCAGAGAGTGCGGGAGCATTTTAACGGCTCTCTTAGATTTAAATATCAAAATGATGGGGTATAGAAAATGAATGAATGAAAGAAGATTAAGGAAGGTTCATATTCGTTTCTGAAGCTATTTCTGGTTCAAACTTTGTGAGATTGTACATGGTAAAAACTCAAATATCAAGTGCCAGTTTACAGTACTTTACCAAATGTACTGAAATATAGGTGCATGTTTGTTATTAAGATGTTATTGTGAATTTCCCCACTGTGGGACGAATAAAGGCTTATTTTATCTTATTATTTCATCTAAAATAAAACAATGGATTCTAATTTGCATTTGTTATCTGTTTTTATTATGTGGAGAGATTTAGTTGTGTTAAAGTCAAGATTTCTCATTTCATGCTTGAAATAAGTAATTTTTACTTTGAAAAGTGGTTTTATACTTGTGTGTGTAGATGAGAAAGCTTTGTTACAGTTGATATTCTAGTTTCAAGCTTGTATTACTCAATATGAATCAAAAAATCTCATTAACAAGCTTTAATCTTACTGAGATCATTTAGGAGCAATACACTTAAAACAAGCAAAATACGCTGACATAAGAACTGCTTTGTGAGAAGAATTATCCAATCAGACAAAAAACAAGCAAATATCACCCTAATATAAGATATTTAATCTAATTTAGATTTCAGTTTTTGCAGTACAGAATGTAAAACACAGTATAGTTTGCTTGAATCCCCCTTTAGTTTTCTAATCTTCTCCAAAGTACTTGTGTGATAATGAGGAGACTGTAATACTAACAGACTGTACATTTTAATTAAAGGCCTATCACAGGGATGGGAAAGTCCCCATGATCAAATTCTTATGATACCTGTCCCTATAACTTTTACTTCGTATCTTACCTGTCCCTGGCTGTAAACACCGGGCTGACAGTAATACTAATGTACCAGAACTTATCAGAATATTATGAATCAATATCATTAAAGTCCTTAATGATTACAGGGCCACTACAGTGTGCTGCCACTGCAATGTTTATGCTATGGCTGTGGACTGTGACCATACTTTATGATTCAGTTGCTCAAAATGAGCAATGATTTCTATGTCACTACTACACTGTGGTAAATGAAACCTCCAATAATCATTCAGATTATAATTAATAGTATATGAT
>JBBMOC010001344.1:0-12462 GCA_037975185.1 Centropyge bicolor | reverse complement strand
TGGCAGCCATGTTTATTTGGGTGGAGAAAAACGTGTCCTGCCCTGATGTCAAATGTTTGTAGAAGAAAATGAAATAGCAGCCAAGACACTGTCTGAGACGTTACCGCCCACGACACGAGGTGTGTACTGTATTTAATAAGCAAGTATTGCTCTTGCTTTTTGGTTGGAGTTAATAATGTTAATGTTAATGTTATGTTGTTTTAAACACTATATTATTTGAAGATGATTCCTATTTAGCAAACAGTGCTAACAGGGTAACACTGGGCGACAGCCACTGGGGTCACAGTTCACCAGTATTTCATGCTTCAGAAAAGATTATTGACTGTCAGTTACTTCAAAATCTTCACCAGGGAAAAATTATCATCCTAACCTACATATCCACACTGAAATCTTGGTTATCCAGGCAGTGATTTGTCGTGTCTGAAGCATTAAAATATTGGTGTAGGCTACTGTGAGCCCAGACGCAGAACACCATGTCCATAGTCGGCTTATTGTTGTCTTATTTTGAAAAGCTGAGTTTAAAGATGGGTTAGTAGAGTGATGGTTAGTATGGTAATAATGCCAATGAAAGGTTAAGTTGAGAAAGCATTCTCTCTTGAAACAATCTCAATTGCTGTTAATGTCTATTGTCCAGTAGAATCTCGGCTGAAATCAAAGGACCCGTCACCCAGAAGGACCAGCAATGGGACTTTAGTTTGGTTTTGGCAGCGGTCAGGCAGAAGTCTTCCTTATTCAAGACCCTGCTAAGTTGTGGGTGATAGGGGATTTTTTTGGACTGGAGGCATCTTTGTTTCTATGAAAACATATAATAAGGGGTGTCTTTTTTTCATGTGATTGTGGAATCCTTGAGCCAAGGGCAAAGCAGCAATACACCAAGCTGTCACATACTAATATGGATCTCTCTTGACCTTGTCATCCTGCCACTTCTCTAAAGCCCAACATGGGCAGTTAACATTGACACACTGGAAACATTTTACTGTTTTCTGCCACATATTTTGTTGCCCTTGTAACTTGATATCTGCAAATGCATTCATGTTCTGTACCAGTGGTGTAAAGTAACTAAATACACTTACTAACTTTCCAGAGTTCCATTTTCCAATACCTTTATTCCACTACAAGTCAGAGAGAAAAATTCCATTTTTCTACACTACAATTATTTGATAGCTTAAGTTTATGAATGCAGGGCTATTACTTGTAACAGTAGTTTTGCACTGGGCTGTTGAAGGAAAATCTCTGGGCATTGCTTCCACCACACATCTGACAGTAATGGGACATACAATGACAAGTTTTTTTTTTAACAAAAACAGTTACTGGATATAAAGATTTGTGCACGCGCACAGCCTAGGAAGTAATTGTTACAATTCTGGTATTACTTCCTTTATAATGGTTTTCTGTGAAAGAAATAGGCAGTCAAAAGAACATGAAGATACCCACAAGGGAGTAAAGAGCACCTGTCTCTCCCATACCAGGCATGAAGCAGTGTTTTTCAGCAATGATAGAAATCCATCAATTCATGAAATTTCTCAGAGAAGGGGTGTTTGTAAATGTGTAAGACACACACATACTTTCAGTGTCTTGTTGATGTACGTTATGTACTAGTGTGGGATGACGTGCAAAATGCCAAACAACTTCATCCTCTGAATGGAGCACCCCACATGTATCCCAGCACTAGACATTAGTCTGTTATGGCTCACTTCCTCCTGTGTGAACTGTCTATTGACAAGGAAAGCTGGGATGTTCAGCAACACTCTGCCATAACTGCCATAACCATATCAGCTGGTTGTAGATGTTGGAACCATGCACAGTCAGCTGTTATTGCCATGTCTCAGGCACTCCCACCATACACTTCACTGGTGAAGGTAACTACTCCATTGGGAGCCACACCAAGTGTGTCTCTGTTTTAGAGACAGCAATCATGATGCAGTCAAGCCATACCCTACAGTTAGGAAAGGGCTGGAAGCAGTCCGCCAGTGATATTCGCCTCTTGTCACCATATAGACCAGAGGTGTCCTCGAAAGGCTGGGCGTGGCTTCAGATTTTCTTTTCGGCCAAGCAGAGGCACATCTGACCCGACTCATTTAATCAACTGATTTCAGTCTTCACACAGTGGATTAGTGGTATCAGCTGTGCTCCTGCTTGGTGAGAATAAAGCCCTGCAGCCACACAAGCCCTTCACTGCAAAAAGCCAGTCTTCAAAAACAAGAAAAAAAAAATTCAAAAATTGGAGGTTTATCACTTAAAATAAGCAAAACTATCTGCCAACAGAACAAGAAAATTTGGCTTGTCAAGACTTTCCAAAACAAGTAAAAATATCTAACATCAATTAATCCAGAAAAAACTTAATTAGTCTATTTTTCTATATACAAATACAAATTATGAGACAACTTTTCGTAATATGTTGAAAAATATTCTTAAATTAAGAAAATGGACTTCCGGTTAGGTCATGGCCACGGCAGACACGTGAACTCTCAGCTCCGCTGGGCCCATTATAACTTAGCCTTTTAAGCTTATAAAATCAACAAATGAATACCAGACTACAAGAGAGGAACGCCAGTACGATGAGTACAAGCCAGAAAACAAACAACAAAGAGCCGAAAGCTGTAAGGCACGACGAAACAAAACCAGGTCTAAAGCAGCTAACGCTAGCACAAGCTACATCGCCGAAAGACAATAGCGGAGCTAGCGGTCAATCAGAGATGTTAGCGGAGCTCAGGAAACTCCGCCAGGAGAACAGTGACTCTTTTCAAGACTTGAAAACCTCCCTCAACCGACTGGAATCTTCAGTAAATGAAATAAAACAACAAATTGAGGGCCTAGACAAAAGAGTGAGTGAAACAGAGAACAGAGTGAGTGATACTGAGGACCGGAGCAGACGACATGAGCGAGTGCTGGGCTACCTGCTCAAGAGAGAAGCCAAGCTAGCGGCTAAATGTGATGATATGGAAAACAGGCTCAGCCGCAACAACATCAGGCTGTACGGTGTGCCAGAAGGGGCTGAAGAAAACGATATGACAGCGTTTATCACTGACTTTCTGAACACCGCGCTAAAGTTACAGGAGGATGTGGATATTAAGATCGAAACAGCGCACAGGGCGCTCGCTCCGAAGCCGAGGGACGCAGCAGCACCTCCGAGATCGATTGTAGCACGGTTCCTGGACTTTAATGTGAAACAAGCCGTACTGCATCAGGCTTGGAAACAACGAGATCTTCAGTATCTGGGACACAAAGTGCACTTCGACCAAGACTACTCATCCGATCTACAGAGAAAAAGGAAGAAAGTAAGAGAGGTAATAAAAAAACTGAAAGAAAAGAATGTGAAAGCCCAGTCTCCATACCCTGCTAAGCTCAAAATTTTTCTGGATACTGGTGTGAAGGTGTTCTCTTCACTTCTGGAGGCACAGGCAACACTGAAAGACCTTGGTATTGAAACAGTGATAGAAGATCAAGACATGTTGGAGAGGAAACTTACACAGGATGGATGGACAACACAAAGAGGTCAAAGAAGGAATCAGCACCCAGATCCAAGAGAAATTAGAGCTATTATCCACGGGGAAGACAGAGAAATGGAGCGAAAGGGACACAAGTAATGTCAAGAGATCCAACCCAGATACGTGTATGACCACAGAGGGTAAGAGACATTCATTTGTTGACGAAGAAGAGATTATCATAACATTAGGCTATGGAGATACTGCAAGTGTTTTTAACTGAGAGTCAGGGTCCATGCGGGCAGGGTGACCATGGGCCATGCTTACTCTTAGGAGAATTCTGCCAACAAGGCGACGCAAAATCACCCAGAAGACCGTCGCACCTGCACGTGTTGCTTTAAACCCAGAGAGCCACGGCTCCCTGCCCATTGGAGATCGGGAGTGGAGACCCCCTGACATCACTATGTGTAAGAAAAATGCTGAGGTCATTTTATCTCAGGGGCTATCCACTGGACTATTGGAAGTTCATAACTGTTCAGTATGTTTGAATATGTGTTATTCTTTATTTGTTTTTATTATGAAGACTTTTGTGGCAGGCAGCTATATAGGGCTATCACTAAGATTTCCATTTAAATTTAATTTATACATGGCAGTTGTAAAGTATAGGATTAGGAATACCAATGTTAAAAACAATAAAGATAAAGCTCAACTGAAGTAATAGATATGAATACAATGAAAGTTATTACCTATAATATAAAGGGACTCAATCACCCTATTAAGAGAAAGAAAATTCTGAATCAGTTAAAAAAATTAAAATGCTCAATAGCTTTTTTACAGGAAACCCACTTAAATGCCAGCGAACACAAGAAACTAAGACAAGATTGGGTAGGACAGGTCTATAGCGCATCCTTTGAGAACAGGAAGAAAAGAGGAGTAGCAATATTATGCCACAAATCAATAGATCTAATACCAGAGAAAGTATCTGAAGATAAAAATGGGCGCTATATTATAGTAGTGGGTTCAGTAGGAGGTATCAAAATAACGCTTTTAAATATTTATGCTCCAAATGAAGATGATGCAGGCTTCTTTAAAGAAATTTCAGCTCTTCTATCAGTGAATGCAGAGGGTTTTATAATAATTGGAGGGGACTTTAATTGTGTAATGAACCCCAAAATAGATAAACGTCCTCTTGAGCAAGGACCAAAATCACAAAAAACAAAAACACTATGCAACATGATAGAGGAGCTGGGATTGGTGGACATCTGGCGCCACACACATTCTAGAGAGAGGGATTATACATTCTTTTCAAAGGTACATAGAAGCTACTCTAGAATTGATTTTTTCTGTATATCAAAAAAGGATGCCTACAACAGAGTCAAGGAATGTCACATTGAACCTATAACAATATCAGACCATGGACCAGTGGTAATGACAATAGACTTAAATAAAGAAAAACAATTTAAACACTGGAGAATGAACATCTCACTCCTCAATAATGCAGAGGTAGTCCAAAACATTAGACAAGCATGGAATGATTTTCTTAAATATAATGATAACGGAGAGGTTTCTGTGTCAACTTTATGGGAAACTGCAAAATTAGTATTGAGGGGTAAAATAATTGCACTCTCCTCTAAATTAAATAAAGAACGAATCAAAGAACAAGAAAAACTAGAAGAATACATAAAGAAATTAGAGCAAGAGCACAAAATGACAAACAATGAGAACATCTTAAAACTGCTTAACCAACAAAGACAAACATTAAATGACCTTCTGACCTATACAGCAGAGGGAGCACTACGATTTGCTAATCAGAAATATTATGAATCAGGCAATAGAGCTAGCAGACTCCTGGCATTCCAACTACGCAAAGCCCAAGCAGGTCGAACAGTCTCTAAAATAATGGACCCTTCCTCTAAAAAGCTAATGTCCCATCCTAAAGACATAGCTGCTGCCTTCTCCGCCTATTATGGAGCTCTGTATGATTCAACTGAGATAAGTGACAAAAAGGAAAAAATCAAAAATCTACTAGGGAAAATTGACTTACCTAAACTAACAGAAAGTGAGTCCAGGGTAATGCGGGACCCAATCACAAAGGAAGAAATTGATGAAGTTATAAAGAACTTAAAAAGTAATAAAACACCAGGAATAGATGGGTTTCCAGGGGAGTTCTATAAATACTTTAAAAAGGAAGTTACACCCCTCTTGCAAAGAGTTTTTAATTATGCTCTGAATGCAAAAGACCCACCGAAAACCTGGTCCGAAGCAATAATTACGGTGATTCCTAAAGAGGGGAAGGATCCTACAAGTTGTGCCTCGTATAGACCAATAAGTTTACTTTGTAACGATGCTAAAATTTTAAGTACTATACTGGCAAAACGGATCCAGAAATGCATCAATAAAATGATAAAACCTGATCAAACTGGCTTTATACCTGGGAGACAGGGGATAAACAATAATAGAAGAACCCTAAACATAATTTCAATTGCAAAACAAAATCAGCACACATCAATGCTTCTCAGCTTGGATGCTGAGAAAGCTTTCGACAGAGTGGATTGGCTATACTTGAAACATACTCTTGAAAAAATGGGATTTCATTCGGACTTTGTTGATTGGATTGAAGTGTTTTATTCTGGACCCACATCAAGAGTAAGAGTAAATGGATACTTATCCAAAGCTTTTAGTTTAAGAAGGGGAACCAGACAGGGATGTCCCCTCTCGCCCCTATTGTTTGCAATGAGTATAGAACCTCTTGCAGAAATGATAAGAGTGAACCCTAAAATAAGTGGAATTGTAGACGGAGAAGGTATGCATAAAATATCATTGTTCGCAGATGATGTTATTTTGTATATTACTAACCCACTGTCCTCTATACCGACACTTCTGGGTTGTTTGGATGACTTTGGGAAAGTGTCTGGTTACAAAGTTAATCAATCTAAATCTGAGGCCATGATGCTAGTTGGTAAATGGCCATCAGAATTAGAGAAAAAAGTCACATTCAACTGGTCTCCAGAAGGATTCAGATATCTAGGTATTATGATTACTAAAGAAACCTCACTGTTATACAAAGCAAATTATGGCAAATTAATTAAACATATTAAATCCGACCTGTCAAGATGGGAGATACTTCCTCTCTCACTCTTTGGCAGGATTGAAACAATTCGTATGAACATACTGCCTAGGTTATTATATCTTTTTCAGGCATTACCTATATGGATACCTGCATCTCACTTTAAAATGATTGATAAATTCTTAACCATGTTCATATGGCAGAAAAAAAACCTAGGATTCGACAAAAACTATTATTTAACCAAAAGAAACATGGAGGCCTTAATGTTCCTGACTTGAAATCATACTACTGGGCTGCACAATTGCGTGTTATGGTCGAATGGATGTTGCAAGACCAGGAAACAAATTGGCTTGAACTAGAGAAACAACCGTGCCCCTCAGTCCCCCTTGAGAACATTCCATTTCTGGAACAAAAGAAATGGTGGGATCTGAAGATAAGAAACGAATGGATGAAATGCACCCATAGGGTGTGGGTTCTTGTCAGGAAAAAGATGGGTGTACCTTTATTATCTCGAGCAACAAAAATTGCCGAAAATATTTATTTCCTACCAAACAAATTTGATGCTGGTTTTAAGATATGGGCAAAGAAAGGATTAATAACTATCAATCAACTGTTTGATGGAGAAACCCTGAAATTGTTTAAACAACTACAAGATGAATATAGTTTGCCATCTAATGATTTCTATAGATATTTACAGTTAAGAAATTATTTAATGTCACACAATGAATGGGACACATTAAAACAACCACCCACAGCCATAGAATACCTACTGATAAAATGTACAGAAGAAAAGTCTGCCAAAAAAATAGTTTCAAAAATTTACAAATGCCTACAGACACACTTATCAGGAAACTCGCTGGACATAAAAGAGAGATGGGAGTCGGAGATGAATGTTATTATTGAGGACGATAGATGGGAAAGAGCCTGCGAAATAGGACACAAAATCACTAGTAGTCCTATATGGAAAGAATTTAATTGGAAATTAAAACTGAGGTACTTCAAAACCCCTACAACCACATCGAAATATGATAGAAATAGGTCAAATCTGTGCTGGAGAAACTGTAAACAAGTGGGAGACCATACACACATTTTTTGGGATTGCCCGAAATTAAAAAACTTTTGGATAGGGATTCAAACAGAAATTTTATTTACACTAAATGTCAACTTGCCACTGGACCCACGGTACTACATACTAGGCTTAGTGCCAGATGGAACTATGGACAAAAAGAAAGCCCAATTGCTACACATCCTCCTGTTAGTAGCTAGGAAAATGATAACAACATCTTGGCTTAAACCACTACCCCCTGCCCTCCACCAATGGAAAGACAGGTTAAAGATGGTTTACCTGATGGAAAAGATAACAGCAAAACTCCAATGTCGAATGGATTTGTTTTTGACTCTGTGGGCTCTTGTAATTCATTATTTTAAAATGCAAAACAGTTGAGAAAGAGTGGTTTAAGAAGAGCGTGAGCAAGGGGAAGAAGAAGAGGGAGAAAATATGGGAAAAGAAGAAGATAGATTAAGGAAAAGGAAGGTTCTTGTTATTCTGTATTATTATCAAATTGCTTATTTGTTGTTTTTGAAATATACTAAGAACTTATTTTATTTTTCAAGGTCATATTTCCTTATTCACTGTGTTTAGTACTATTATCTCTACTATATCTGGTAATTCAAAACTACTGTTAATGCCATTGGTACCTACTTTTCATTCTATACTATGTTTCGATAAATGTATTCATATACACTTATGTGGGTGCATGTGTAATTGTACCTATACATTTATGTGTATGCAGGCATAAATTTTCGTATGTGTGTATGTAGGCGAACATATATATATGTATTTCTTTTTTCTATGCACACTACCTATTTATTTACATATTTAATATACCTTGAGCCTGCCTTTGTTACTTTGCCTGTTCATATATTATAATGTAGTTTTTGAATTGCTGGCTACCTCTCCCCTTTTGCCTCTCTAAGTGGATGGGATCAAAGCCAAACGCATCTATAAATGCCTGCCAAGTTTGTTTTGGTTCTTTATTGTTATGTTTTGTTTTGTTTTGTTATGTTATGTTATGTTATGTTTCTCTTTTTGTTTATCTGTTTTCCTTTTCTTGTTTGTTTTGTCTTATGGTCTTATGGTTTGTTATGTACACATGATTTAATAAAAAATTTTGTTCAAAAAAAAAAAAAAATTAAGAAAATGCTAGTACCATTATCTTGACATAATGCTATTCATGACAAAGCAGGAGAATACGCTGAACCCAAAAGCAAAACTCAGAGAGAGGCGTCTTCAAAACAAGAGTGCAGAGACGCGACAAACTGGCACAAGACAAAGGGAGACGCAGACTATATACACACATGAGGAAATGGGGAACAGGTGGAAACAATCAGGGCGGGGCAGACAAACACACTGGCAGGAAACACAAGAAAGGGCAAGTTATCTGAAACGAGAGGGAAGGTTAGATTTTCAAAATAAAACAGGAAATCACAAGACAAGACAAGACATAACAAAATCTAACTTAACATAACCTTTTGGACATGACAAATAAAGACATGAATACAACTTCTCTTTACCTCTTTATATTATTGAAGCTGCACATGAACAGAAAAAAAATGTACAATTCTTAATCATCAAACTTACCTGTCATCAATGAAAGGTTGAACTGACAGTTTTGCAAACAGATATTCTGTATAATAATAAACATTGACAAAGGAATGTGCTGTGAACCAGTATAAGGATGCTACCTGAACAAACTGGATCATCCAACATTTACTGAACAGGTGATCACTGTATAAGCTTACTCAGTGAACTTCCTCCACTCAGCCATACCTTTTTTATATGAAGAAGTCATGTCTCGGTCATGGATGGCGTCCATGAGGACTTCTGTCTGCAGCACAGAGAGCAGTGTGGCAAAGGTGTAGTAACATGCCATGATATACAGGATACTGTCAGCGATGTTCTCCTTTGGAAAGATCAGCACAGGCATGGTCCCAATGGCCAGAATGCAGTTGGTCTCACAGACTATCACCACAGAGCTGAAGAGTGGTCTCCTCTGAAGAAAGGTGTTGGGGTCTTCCACAGACTGGAACACAAATAGAAGATAATTAGCATGTGTACATGTTTATGAGAGTTTTATGAATGGATATGTTGCAGGTTAGCAAGGCTTTCAAATAAAAATGAATATGAGGAAGTAATAGAAAACAAGAAAGATGGTAAATGTAAAATAAACGTTAAAAGTAGTTTAAAGCTAGTGTTTATTACTTTTATGGGTGTGTTCCAAAGAGTTTACCATGCAGCCTACAACTGTGGCTGTGATTCTGTTCAAGTTGTCTAAATATGTTCTTGGTAATGTTTAATATTTGTTCTTTGTTCATTGGCATGCTCTGGTAATGCAATAGCATTCTTGATAAACGGCTTCGCCGGGTTAAAGCAGTAAGAGCAGTCTCTTGTCAAAGTATTACAAACATTTATCATTTCTGCTTGTGGCATAAAATGCAGTCAAGTTCAGTTTCTGTTTAATATCTAAAATGTCTTTGCTCATTCCTGTTGTTTGCTTCTTTTTATTACCTAAGAAATGCAATTAAGTAGTGTGATAAAAGATGTCCTATGCCAGCTGACATATGATGTGGTGTAGAATGCATTTGTTTCAAATATATTTAATACTATGGATGCAGCACAACTTACATCTCTAAGAAAGTTAAATTGACTCAATTTC
The DNA here is from genome assembly GCA_037975185.1 of Centropyge bicolor. Taxonomy (NCBI): domain Eukaryota; kingdom Metazoa; phylum Chordata; class Actinopteri; family Pomacanthidae; genus Centropyge; species Centropyge bicolor. Next base: position 2,254 of record JBBMOC010001344.1, on the reverse strand, counting down.
TTAAAGAAGGCCTATTAATTTTGCAGTTTGGCAATATGAATGTTTTAAAAATACAGTTGCGTACACACATAGGCAATTCTTACCTCAAGGATGTGAAGCATAGCCTCGCTTGCATGCCCCAACTTCTTGGGGGGTGGAGCAATAGGTGATGGAAAGGTGTCTGGCAAAGCCTTCATCATTGCAACCGCTTGCTTTACTGTAAAAAACACAACAAACACATTTTATATTCTGCAGTCAGTTATTTAAAAACAGAGAGAAACCACTCAAGAATTATACTTATGTCATTATTTACAATATTTTACAAAGCAAAAATAGATAAACCACTGATAAATGACTAAAGTGGACACGGGGCCTTAAAGTGCTTGTCTCTGAATCCTCTCTTTGCTCTCTGGCTCAGTTAGCTCACCTCAGGCAAACCTGCCTTTACTGTAATGCACCATATATCACTCAGCTTTAACAATAAAATTAAATTATTAAACTACTATTAAATTATTTTATTAGCATGACAACTTGAGGAGTAGCCATGCTAACCCCCAAGCCCATGTTCAACTTGAAGGTTAGCAAGGAAACCAGTCCGTTAGAATTAGCTTAGCTTTAGCATGAGAACTTCTAAGGCTACTTCACAATTAGCTTTCGTTGCAAAGACAGAAAAAAAACAAATTAACATGACCTTACCTTTCAATACTGCAACCGTTGTAGCATCCATACCCAAACCAAAAGCACTTCCATCTTTGTCCATGTCGTAGGACTAATTTTTCCTTTTTCTTTTTTCGTTTTTAAGACTTCTAACCGTTTCAATTTCAAATGGAACAAGTGTAGACGACTAGCCCGCTTCTTCTTACCTGCCGCTGACCCCTTCTGGCGCCTGTGTGTTTGGAACGTACCATGTTGTAAACACGAAGAGAGAATATATTAACTTATTTAGTCATAATTTGAAATTCATAATGTAATAGTTCAAATGTATCACTGCAACCAGTTACTTCAATAAATGACATTATAAATACTAATTTAAAATCCTATCAAAAAACTTAATTCATAGAATCCCCTATGCTGCCGGATAATGTTGCAACAGCCCGCCTTGTCGCGTACCACTCCCTGTATCTTTCAGAGAGTGCGGGAGCATTTTAACGGCTCTCTTAGATTTAAATATCAAAATGATGGGGTATAGAAAATGAATGAATGAAAGAAGATTAAGGAAGGTTCATATTCGTTTCTGAAGCTATTTCTGGTTCAAACTTTGTGAGATTGTACATGGTAAAAACTCAAATATCAAGTGCCAGTTTACAGTACTTTACCAAATGTACTGAAATATAGGTGCATGTTTGTTATTAAGATGTTATTGTGAATTTCCCCACTGTGGGACGAATAAAGGCTTATTTTATCTTATTATTTCATCTAAAATAAAACAATGGATTCTAATTTGCATTTGTTATCTGTTTTTATTATGTGGAGAGATTTAGTTGTGTTAAAGTCAAGATTTCTCATTTCATGCTTGAAATAAGTAATTTTTACTTTGAAAAGTGGTTTTATACTTGTGTGTGTAGATGAGAAAGCTTTGTTACAGTTGATATTCTAGTTTCAAGCTTGTATTACTCAATATGAATCAAAAAATCTCATTAACAAGCTTTAATCTTACTGAGATCATTTAGGAGCAATACACTTAAAACAAGCAAAATACGCTGACATAAGAACTGCTTTGTGAGAAGAATTATCCAATCAGACAAAAAACAAGCAAATATCACCCTAATATAAGATATTTAATCTAATTTAGATTTCAGTTTTTGCAGTACAGAATGTAAAACACAGTATAGTTTGCTTGAATCCCCCTTTAGTTTTCTAATCTTCTCCAAAGTACTTGTGTGATAATGAGGAGACTGTAATACTAACAGACTGTACATTTTAATTAAAGGCCTATCACAGGGATGGGAAAGTCCCCATGATCAAATTCTTATGATACCTGTCCCTATAACTTTTACTTCGTATCTTACCTGTCCCTGGCTGTAAACACCGGGCTGACAGTAATACTAATGTACCAGAACTTATCAGAATATTATGAATCAATATCATTAAAGTCCTTAATGATTACAGGGCCACTACAGTGTGCTGCCACTGCAATGTTTATGCTATGGCTGTGGACTGTGACCATACTTTATGATTCAGTTGCTCAAAATGAGCAATGATTTCTATGTCACTACTACACTGTGGTAAATGAAACCTCCAATAATCATTCAGATTATAATTAATAGTATATGAT
>JBBMOC010001343.1:0-7500 GCA_037975185.1 Centropyge bicolor | reverse complement strand
TAAAATAACATGAAGTGTTAACTTTCCTTCTGTGTGTGTGTGTGTGTGTGTGTGTGTGTTACAGACAGCTCTCAGGTACGAGGACGGGGAGGTGGACGACTCCTCCCTTCACCTGCGTAAAGAAAGGAGAAAGACATCGGCCAATGAGCAGGAGGGACGAAAGAGCCGCCGCACGTCCAACCAAAACCTCGCTGACGTCCTGTCCTCCTCCGCAGGCTCCTCCCCCTGTGCCTCTCCCACCCCCAACGCCTTCCTCTCCCCGTCCACCGCCAACACCCCGCTCTCCCCCGCCCTCTCCTCCGCCTCCTCCCCCAGCCCCACGGCGGGGCTGGGCAGCAGGGCCTCGTCCCCGCTGACCTCCGACCCCGGTAGCCCCGCCTCCAGTCTGTGTGGATCCCAGCGGGGGTCTCCTCTGCCCCCCCACACGGCCCCCAACGGTACCACGAGCGGCGAGCAGGAAGCGAAGACGCCGCCCAGCCCGTAAGTTGTCTGCTCCTGAAGCTGTGGTGAGCTTCCTGAGCCCAGCTGTGATTGATACAGAATACTGATCAGAATCAGACAGAAGCAGCTTGAACAGTTAGTCTGATGACCTGCAAACAAAGACTGAACATGAAGCTCAGTCCAAATCTGGTGAGAACTTTCTGAGCTTCGATCGATGGACTGAACCAAACGTGTTTTGCTTGGACCCAGTTTTTCTCTGAGTTCAAGCGGCAGGAATGTTGGTCCTCAGTGGGCACACGAACGTCTCTGCTCATGTTTGGTCTCTGCAGAAACACAGCGTGTCCAGCTGGCAGCTCTCCCACAGTCTGACTGCTTTCAACTTCAGTCAGTCATCACTTCGACACATTCAGCACCACATGCAAACGGACTTAGGTTGACTATTAATGGAGCCTGCTCTCACTTAATGTTGATCCTGCAGGACGTTACAGAGCAGAACAGCTGAGTCCAAGTAGAACTGAAGCAATGAAAGTCAATCAATTGATTGGTTAATCAACAGATTGATCAATGATAGAATCACACTATCTCTAATCACAGAGAAACAGATGGGGTCTCTCCCTCTCTCTCTCTCTCTCTCTCTCTCTCTCTCTCTCCCTCCCTCTCTCTCTCTGTCTCTGTCTCTCTTTCTCTCTCTCCTTCTCTCTCTCTCTCAGTCTCTCTCTGTCTCTCTCTGTTCTTCTCTCTCTGTCTCTGTCCTTCACTCTCTCTCTCTCTCTGTCTCTCTCTCATTCTCTCTCTCAGTCTCTGTCTCTCTCTTGCTCTCCCTCTCCCTCTCTCTCTCTGTCTCTCTTTCTCTCCTTCTCTCTCTCCTTCTCTCTCTCTCCCTCTCTCTCTCAGTCTCTCTCTCCCTCTCTCTCTCAGTCTCTCTCTCTCTCTGTCTCTCTCTCTCTGTCTCTCTCTCTCGCTCTCCCTCTCTCTCTCTGTCTCTCTCTCAGTCTCTCTCTCTCTCTCTCTGTCTCTCTCTCTCTGTCTCTCTCTCTCGCTCTCCCTCTCTCTCTCAGTCTCTCTCTCTCTCTGTCTCTCTCTCTCTCAGTCTCTCTCTCTCTCTCTCTGTTGGGGATCTGGTTCTTGGTTCTGGGTGATTTGGTGCTGGTTTTCTGTCTCTGATAAAATCACTGGTGTCTCTCTCTCTCCCTCTCTCTCTCTCGGTCTGGGTCTCTGTCTCTGTGTCTCTCTCTCTGTCTTGACACGGTGGCGTGTGTTGACCACTAGGAGTCGCTCTTTCCTCAGCCACCACATGTCGGCTCTGGGTCTGAGCAGGAAGTCCAGACTCTTCTCCAAATCCAGCTCCATCTCTGAGGAGCCCGCGGCCGCCTGCAGGTCTGTAACAGCCGGACTGACGCCCGACTTCTGTCCCCTGTCAGTGCCCCCTACAGACCACAGTGTTTATTACAGTTTGCACCGGGTTCATCCTCTGGTGATCAGGAACTTCTCAGGACAATGTGAGCAGTCAGTTGTTGATGTCTGACTCTGGACGAAGACGTCTGATCGATCACAATGTTTGATCTTTGTTTCAGACAATAAGGGGCAGAGTTATTGAATACTGATGATGTTGAGATTTCATATTAGTTCATATTTATAACTTCTGTCTAAATGCACGATTCCAAGCAAACGGTTGTTAAAGTATCTCCTGTATTTATTGATTAGATTTAGCTGATGATATTCATTATTATGTTTATTATGTTTTACTAACATATTATTACATTGTCATCTTGTGTTTGGTCAATGTTGTGGTCACAAGCCTGTCGTCCATACCACACACACACACACACACACACACACACACACACACACACACACACACACACACACATACACATACACATACACAGAGGAATGAACTGGCAGAAAACTATGTTTGGAAACCAGAGCCTTTACTCTCTGTCTCCATTCTTGGCCGTTCACTCATTCTCTCCCTGTGTGTGTGTGTGTGTGTGTTGCAGCTCGTCTTCCTCAGACCTCTCTAACCAGGAGAAGTCATCCCAGTTGAATCCGGAGCAGCTCGGCAACAAGACGGAGACTAAAACCAGTTTCAAGTAAGTGAGCAGATGAACTGGGACGTTAGTGGGACGTTAGTGGGGCGTTAGTGGGACGTTAGTGGGACGTTAGTGGGACGTTAGTGAGGCATTAGTGGGACGTTAGTGGGACCTTAGTGGGACGTTAGTTGGGCGTTAGTGGGACGTTAGTGGGACGTTAGTTGGACGTTAGCGGGACGTTAGTGGGACGTTAGTGGGGCGTTAGTTGGACGTTAGTTGGACGTTAGTGGGGCGTTAGTTGGACGTTAGTTGGGCGTTAGTTGGACGTTAGTTGGACGTTAGTTGGACGTTAGTTGGGCGTTAGTGGGGCGTTAGTGGGGCGTTAGTTGGACGTTAGTTGGACGTTAGCGGGGCGTTAGTTGGACGTTAGTTGGACGTTAGTTGGACGTTAGCGGGGCGTTAGCGGGACGTTAGTTGGGCGTTAGTTGGACGTTAGTTGGACGTTAGTTGGACGTTAGTGGGGCGTTAGTGGGACGTAAGTGGGGCGTTAGTTGGACGTTAGTTGGACGTTAGTGGGGCGTTAGTGGGACGTTAGTGGGACGTTAGTGGGACGTTAGTGGGACGTTAGTTGGACGTAACCACCTGAATGAAAACGCTGTTGTATAAGTGTTGTGTTGTCTCAGAGGACGGGCTCTGCTGCTCTTTCACAGACATTGCTGTGTTTACTGGTCACAGACTGGTTTGACTGGTGTCCACACAGCTGCACCAGTTGGACCCTGTGGCTCCGTCCTTCCCTCTGCAGTCTGCGAGTGGAGCTTTCTGAAATCGTCTCACATTAACTCTGGATCATTTTGTCCGTCTCCCTGTCTCTGTCTGTCCCTCTTCATTATAGCGTCAGACTGTTTTGTCTCTGGCTCTAATCTTCTCTCTTCTTCTTCTTTCTCCTCCAAAATTCCACATTTTCTCTTCCTCTCCTCCCTCATTCCTCCCCCAGCTCTGGGGAGGCTGACCTGCTCTTCTGGTGAGTAGACGTCTCTCCCTCCTCCTCTTCCTCTCTCTCCTCCTCCTCCTCTCTCTCCTCCTCCTCTTGTGTGTCATCAGTTTGCTGCTTAGCTTCATAAAATTAATGTTTCTGATCTTCACCAATTTCATATAAAGAGATTTCAAACTATCACTTTTACAGTTTGAAGAGTTTTTATAGTTTTATGGAACTGAGCAGAGTAGATGATGGGAAATCTGCATCTGTGCGTGTTATGCTTTGGTTCAGTGTGTGTTGTGGTTCGTCTCAGAACACCTGAGGTCTCACCTGCAGGAGTTCAGGTCTTGAAGTGTTTCGGGTTAAAAACCAGCAGCTGGTTCTTTCTGTGTCCGTCTGGAACTTTTCCTTTAACTGGACCTTTCAGGACGTTGGTGTGTCTCCGCCATCTTTCTCTGTTTGTACCGAGAACAACTAGAAACTGGGAACCTGGTTCAGGATGGGTGTGTGTGTGTGTGTGTGTGTTTGTGTGTGTGTCTGTGTGTGTGTGTGTGTGTGTGTGTGTTTGTGTCTGCGTGTGTGTATCTGCGTGTTTTTGTGTGTGTGTGTGTGTTTTTGTGTGTGTGTGTGTGTCCTGCTCAGCTCTGTGTTGTGTCTCTGCAGCCCAGAGGACTGTAATGTAAATCAGGACAAGCCGGTTCTGAGGAAGTTTGAGTAAGTACTGCTGCAGCCCCACTGCATGCTGGGAGCTGGAGGGAGCGATGGCGGGACTCTGCTGTTTCTGCCGGGACCTCGCTCTGTGTGTGTGTGTGTGTGTTATTGTTTTGTATTTAATATTTAAAATAAGTCCCACCTCTCTTCTTTGTCTTCACGAGACAAACACACTGAGGAGTCAATGAAAGCATTGCATCACTTCCTGCTCTCTGTAGATTACAATGATTCTCAGCACAGAAAACCTCTTCTGTCCTGTTGTTTTCTCCTGGTCCTGGTCCTGGTCTGGGTCTGTTGTTCTTCTGTGGTTCAGATCACAACAATAGAAAATAGGAGCAGAAGTTAAACTGTAAAGCTGCTGCAGCCACTAAACACAGAGCTGAGAGCCAGCTGTGCTCCCCCAGACCTGGACCAGGTCCAGCCCCAGACCTGGACCAGGTCCACCTCCCGACCTGGACCAGGTCCACCTCCCGACCTGGACCAGATCCAGCTCCAGATCCACCTCCCGACCTGGACCAGCTCCAGATCCAGAGTCTCTTTCACCTCAGTTCTTAAACGGATGTAGTTACTAAATAGTCACAAAACTAGAAGTGAAGGAAGCAAAATGAACAAATCAATTAATCCTCTGTTTTGGAACAGACTTTCTCAGTAAACATTTATTACTTATTTTGATGTAGTTCCATGTGTGTGTGTGTGTGTGTGTGTGATGCTGGTGGCTTGGGTCCTGCTGTTGTGTTCTTTATGGCTGGGTGGAGTCTAATTGCTGGTGTCTAATCTGCCTGGAGCTGGTTTGGTTTTGGGTTTGCAGTGAAGAAGAAAATCAGCCTTTGGTTCATCCTGCTGATTGACATCATTTTGATGCAATTTGTGTTTCAATCTGTTTTCACCTGCTGTCGACAAAAACTCAGACAGACAGATCAGACTGAGACACAGAGGACGGAGACAGATCAGACTGAGAGACAGAGACAGATCAGACTGAGACACAGAGGACGGAGACAGATCAGACTGAGAGACAGAGGACGGAGACAGATCAGACTGAGACACAGAGACAGATCAGACTGAGAGACAGAGACAGAGACAGATCAGACTGAGACACAGAGGACAGAGACAGATCAGACACAGAGACAGAGGACAGAGACAGATCAGACACAGAGACAGAGGACGGAGACAGATCAGACTGAGACACAGAGACAGAGACAGATCAGACTGAGAGACAGATGAGACTCATTCACTTATAGTTGGTTTGAGTCTGAACATGAGATTAATTGATGAGAAGAAAAAACAGAGAACATCATCAGACTGATTCTCTCCTTGTTGTTTATTGTGTGTTATTTTTTAAAATATTTTTGTGATTATTGAAAACACAGTCGATGAATTCAAAGTGTGGTGATGAAGCTGTAAAACCACGTCAGCTGTGTCGCCTGTTTTTCCAACCTGAGAGTCGTCTGAAGGCAGCGACACGTCGGCCATGTTGGCTCCGTCTCACCTGGTCTCCCCCCCCCCACAGAGACACCTTCCTGCGCAGCCTGGCAGCCACACAGTGGGAGAAGAAGAGACGAAGTAAACACCAGGCTCGGCTGTCCTCGTCTGATGATGTCATAACCCCGAGCCAGCAGCCGCCAGAGGAGGACGTCAGGGTCCCGAGAGAAGAGCCGTCAGGTCAGAGGAAATAAAATCAGTCAGTCATTTGTTCATGTGCAAAAAAACATGGACTTCATGGAATCTGCGTGTGAAATAAGCAAATGATGAATTTAATGTTGTTCAGGAAACGACATGAAATCAGAAACGTGCTTTTGCCTCAGACTTTCCTATAATGTTTCCCTTCTCTTGTCTGCAGCTTCACCGTCCGGCGCTTTGGACACAAACGGACTCTCCGACTCTCAGAGTGACCCTGGTGAGAGAGCACAGTTACCCACAATCCCCAGCCAACATTCAAATGTGAATGTGTTGTTTTGGACGACGCCATGTTTCCGGAATAATCTTTGCTTTATTGATTCATAAAAAGTTTTCCTGGTCCTGAATCAGCTTTAATCATGTTTTTGATATATTTACTTGATCATTTCATCTGCACTTAATGAACCATCAAGCAAACTGAGGTCTGAAGATCAGGTTTGGGTTTGATCATCATCCTCGTTTCTCCAGTTAACTCAGACTGACAGATACTTTAATTTGTGTAATTACACCTTTATGAGCCTGATGGAGGTTTGGTGTGCAGCAGGTTACAGGTAGAGTGAGCTGCGTTCAGAGTCCCTCCTCAGACAAACTCAAGCTAAACCAGCTTCACTGGACTTTAAATGACAACATTTCCACTGGTTGTGCTTTTAATCTGAAGGACGTTCATCAGACTTCCTGTTAACTTGTGGAGCTCTGTTTTTTCAGCGGCCTCCGTGCAGCGACAGTGCAGCACTTTGTCCAACGACAAGAAGTTCCTGCTCGACATGCTCTACGCCAAGACGGCGCCCTCGGCCCCTCTGAGCCCGACGGCTGCTGCTCCCGACACCACAGAGGAAGAAGGCAGCTTCCTGCCCGGTGAGAGCGCTGCTCCGGCGGCTGCTGTGTGAACTCTTCACTGGTTTTACACGAACACTGACTTTAAACAGTCCATCCATTAATACATCTCAAAAAGATTCTTCACTTTTAGAATAAACTCCTTTAGTCTCTTTTTCTTTGAACAAAAGGTGATTAAAAGATGCTGCTTTTTAAAGACAGTCAGAAATTGAAGATTTAATCTAAGAAAAACATGTTCATGTATAAGAAAGTATAAAATGTCCCTTTAAATAGCGTCAGAGAGAAACTGTGGTCGTCTCTCAGCTCTGGAACCTGAAGCAGAGTGAGACCTCTCTGTCTGTGTTCCTCCTCTCAGGTGGAGACCTGGGCGGACGGGGTCGCGTGTTGGAGCGTCTCTCAAGCTTCCGAGCGCGCTCAGTCGAGCCGGCCAGTCCCAGCGAGAGCAGCGCCTCCCGCAGGGCGGAGCTGGAGGGTCTGGAAGGCTCCGCCCAGGCAGCGCTGGCCCGACTGGCTGAAGAACGGCAGGTCTGAACACACAAACGTATTTCATCATTACACTTTCATTATGCTCATTAAGCCCCGCCCCCTCAGTCTTTGTACTGTCACATGGCACGTGTTGAGTTTACAGCGAAGCGACGGCAAATTGAACGACTGAGAGTCTCCTGTGACTCCATGCTCACACCTTGAGCATGCAGAAATGCTAACACACCTGTGGTCTCGTGTTACTGTTGCTAAGCTGTGATTGGCCAGTCGCTGCTGGGGGAGGGGCTTAGTGAACAGTCTCTACATAAAGAGTGTATAAAGTGATCTAACTCTGAAGTGAACTCGCTC
>JBBMOC010001342.1:0-12471 GCA_037975185.1 Centropyge bicolor | reverse complement strand
GCTTGATCCAGTTAAAAGACATGTGATATCAGCATTGGTTTATAAAGGAGAAAAAAAAAGTGAAATCCATCCACAGAATAAATCTCATTTGTTGCAACAGTGGTGACAAGAAAAACCAACAACAACCCGTGCAGCTGGAGCGTGAGTCACTACAGCTGAAAACCCGCCAATCGATCGGCTAAATTCCACCTTTAATTGTTTGTTTACATGGCGATCAATGTTAACTCCAACATGGGGAAAACCCTGGCACTCGCTCAGCTGTATCAATGCAACCAAACCCACAGTAATCTAATCTGCTGGGAGCACTTCCAACAAGCATGATTGCATTATTGAGGTGGCCCTAAATACTTCACATGGCGCAGGACTCGTGTGCAGTTCGGCACCGTCTGAACAGACCCACAGGCGTTTTTATCGCTCGACGTTATGTTAAGCACAAGCGACATAATGATTTCCTATGTGGGTCAGCGAAGGTCAAAAGCTCTTCAAAACACCCGGATCCTCGGCTAACGGCTGCAGGTTAACAGGTTAGTGTGGGAGGCGCGGCGCTCTCACGTCGTCAACTCTCCTCTGAAGTCCTCCAAACACCACAGCTACCAACTCCAGCTGCAGGAGAAGGAGCTCTTTTCTCTATTCCTCAGCGAGGGAATGGAGCAGATTGCAATGCAGCCTTGTAATCCACGCAGGAAACAAAATGCATAACAGAAAAATGCATGAGGCACCGGGGACCATGCTGATGTGAGGACAAGCAATAACCCACATAACAGTAAAGGGGACAAATCAAATTACAGCCAGCAGCTCCTTATGTGTTGCAAATATTTGAATAATACTCCTCTAAATTGCAGTGCAACACCCCCCAGGCTCATCACTACACCCCCCCAAAAAAACAGGACAATCCTGCAGAAGACAGCTTGATAAATATTAAGGGTGCATGCATGCAAATTTCAAATCTGGATACAGCAAAAAATCAGTGTTGTGTTTTCATCTAGCATCCAAGAGAGGATGGAGAGAGGAGACTGGCGACAGTGATGCCACCGCTGTGCCGAGCAGCTCTCATAGAAAACACAGCGGAAGAAAAGGAAAAAAGACGCACTTGAATGTTTATTCCAAGGCAACAACTTTAATATCTGTTGAGCCAATGTGATGCGCAAAAGGCAAAATCCACGAGCAGCCCGGCGGGGAGGTGCGCTTTTTTTTAAAGAAGGAGGAGGAGGGGGGGGGGGGTGCTTTAGTTCAGCGTGCTGGAGCTGTGAAGCTGTGAAGTGTGTCATGCATGCAGGTCGTGATAGTCAAAGGCAGACGGAGGAATTAAGACTTAATAGCCTGCACAACAAGGCCTCCTGCTCTCCATCTTTTTGCATTTTCTCCTGGCGCACTCCGGCACCACGCATCGTGCAGCCTGAACTCAATCCGACCATTATGCATTGATTTCCTCTCCTCCACGACTTGGATGCCACAGAGGAGGAGGAGGAGGATAAGGAGGAGGAGGAGGAGGGGGGGGAAAGTTGGCATGAGGCAAGAATGGCACCTCCATCCGGCTGTCCTGCAAATGACCAGTTAGTATCTCGCTGTCACATATGAATCAACTCATTGGCACTCTATTGTTAGACCATGACGCACGGTGCGCAAAAGGTCTCCAAAAACGTGCCAAAAATAAGACGACGGGTGCCGGAGGACTTACCCACGGCTACATCCAGCAGATCCGCGCACAAGAGCAAGCACAGCGAGAAGACGGTCATCTTTCCCTTATTTTGCAATAAATCCCAAACTCCATTGGCGTTTACATGCTCTCCGGGTTTCGGCTGCGTAATCCTCGCCATTCCAGAGGTTTGCGATTTGAAGGCGCCCCCAAACTATTCATGATGCGGCTCAAGTCTGGAGTGGAGGAATCGGAGAAGTTGACAGTGGATTCGGCATTCAGAGGAGGAGAGAAGCGAGCGTCGGATCAAGGATGGAAACGGGAGTCACAGGATGCGATGAGAGGAGGAAGAAGATGCAGATTTTTTTTTCTCTTTTTTCTTTTTTTTGTGTGCCTCCCTCCCCCGGTTGAAACAATAGGGAGCTGCGGTGAGAGCAGCAGAGATGTGAGGCTGTGGAGAAAGAGGAGGTTTGGATGGAAATGTGTTTCCTCTCTCTCCCTCTCTCTCTCTCGCTCTCTCTCTCTCTCTCTCTCTCGCTCGCTCTCTCTCTCTCTCTCTCTCTCCGCCCTCCAGACAGACGCACAGTCATTCCTGATCACTCGCTCTTTTATTTCACACAATTTTTCCCTTAATCCCACCCTGGATTCAGACCACTCTAATTCTGTCCATTAAGCCGATTTATTTCTGTTGGATTTTTTTCTTTCCTTGTTAAAAAAAAGGAGGGGAGGGGGGGCGTAAAGATCCTTATGCTCTGGTGTGTGATATATCCTGGTCCATATTGCAACTACACAAATGAGGTTGTGGACAAATAAGCGTGTCAGTTTACAATCAGTTATTTCATGAATGTTTTGTGCAGCAAACATTATTTTTGCTTTACATGTTGCATTGAATAAAAAGTAAAAACAACAGGACTTGAAGGGTTTCAAAGATCCTTATGCTCAGATGTATGATATAGTGTGCTCCATATTGCAGCTACATAAATAAAAACCATGTTCAGTTTACAACAATAATCAATTATGTCATGAATGTTTTGCTTTTGTTTTGTGCAGCAAACAACAAGAGGTCAACTCTCTATTCTGTAAATGTTGCATTAAATTAAACCAAATCTCACACAGCAGGACTTCTCAAGATCCTTACAGTCAGATGTGCGATATAGCCTGTTCCATATTGCACCTACATAAGTAAACACAGTGTTCAGTTTATCACAACAATCAATTTCATATTTTGTGCAAAAAGGTAAACTGTCTATTCTGCAAATGTTTGTTTTTGCTTTGCATGTTGCATTAAATCAGAATTCATGCAGCAGGACCTCGAAGGGTTTTAAAGACCTTTATGCTCAGGTGTGCAATATAGGTTCATATTAGAACTATAAGGTTATATAAGGTTGTGGACAAACAAAGATGTTCATGTTTATCACAACAGTCAATTATCTTATATGGAGAAAATATTCAATGAGTGTTTTGCTTTTCTTACTTTGTGCAGCAAACAAAACAGACACACTCTCTCTAAATCAAAGCTCAGTCAGCTGGACTTCCTCCAGATCCTTGTGCTGTTGTGTGTGATGGAGCCTGGTCTTTGTTGCAGCTATATAAACAAAAGAGCATGTTCTCTTTATCACAACATCACAATCACTTATTGCCTTGCCTTATTTTGTGCAGCCAACAAAAACATATAAACTGTATTCTGCAAACATAAAGGTGCTTAAACCCAGTTTATTTTTCCTTTACACTTCATTACATGTTGCATTGGATCAAGGCTCATTCAGCAGGACGCGTTATTGTTGCATAATGCATCGTTGTCCCCTGTTAGCGCACAAACTGTTTTTAACTGGAGGAGATAAACACATGAGGTATGTTTTGTTGGAACAATATTAAAACCCATAAAGACTTATTTGAACTCCTTGAGTGGTTGTGTAACGGAGCAGGTTAAAGTCAGTCTCCTGGTTCAAATTGGCTGCGATCATTTGTCTCATTAAGGATCATCTATCATGCAGGCAGGCGAGTGTGGATTCAAGTGTCAGGGAGGATTTCGCCTGAGATGAAGTGACCGTTTTTGCAGGATGATACGTGTGCGTTACAGTGTATAGCCATTCACAACATAGCTGTTGTGAATGGCTGCAGGACTAGTTTTTTATACTCTAATGTCACTCAACTCAAAACGCCTGTTTGTAAATGTCAATTTCATTAAAATGACGCCCTGCGCATATTTTTAAATATAACAATGACATTTTGTGGAAGTTAAGATTAGCATATCTCAGCCGTCACAGAGATGAACCAGTTTCACATCAGTCACGTCTGAGTAATAGATGTGGACTTGAATAATAGGGAGTTAAATTTTCTATTTTCTTTTTTCCATTATGCTCGTCTGTAAAAATCACAAGAAGAGTTCAACAAATATTGTCAAGACTCCCCAAACTTTGACAGCTGCCTCAGGCTATGTCATTCTAATCAGCATCACCTTAGCCAGGTTAGCCCTGGTCTGCTATTCTCTTCTGCTCCGAAATGATGTTTGCAGCACTGTGAGCCTTTTGTGAAATGGTCCTCCGGGTTCTCTTTCAAAGTCCAGGCAATAAGTTATTCAGGAAGACAGCCACCAGCATGCCAAATCCATTCCCCCAAAAATATGAATTCAGGTGAATAAAGCCATTGGTTTCCCATTTTCAGCAAAGCCGACTCAATATATCAAGGCCATAAACTTGTATTGATCTGAGCGCCGGTGACTTCTGCCTATACAGGGATCCCCGGAAAGCGGTCCATACACTCGACTCATTATCCGAACTTTGTCACGCGCTGCAACGACACCGAGCTAAATAATGACACCAACGAGCTGTTCCTGAAAAGCAAGGCGTCACAAATATATAAATCCAAACTCTTGGAAGATGCAAATGCAGCGAGACTCTCTCACACTCCCTCCCCCCCCCCGGCAGCTGACAGGGGGAGAGAGAGGATGCTTGGTGAAGGTCTGCAGTACTAATGCACTATCACACATCTCTAGGGGGCAGTGTCAACAACAATTTATTGGGCGAACATAGCTGAACGTGTTGCTGTCCATATGGAGCCCAACCCACTCACAAAGAGGGGTCTTCAGTCTTGTGAGAGTCCACATGCTTCTCTCTTTGTACCATAGGCACAAATCAATAAGGCCTAAACTGTTTTTTAGCCTTTTATTTAGGATCTGAGAAATTGCATGGACGAGGGAAGCTGACAAGCAGATAGAAGTGACTCTATCTTTCCAGTAATCATTAAGTACTTGTCTCTTTGAATCATTTGTCGTGATGCTCGTATCAGTCCAACTAATCCATTAACTATTTTGCGAGCATGTTGCATTTTGATGTTACATTTTGGTCAGTGACTCGTGGTTGCCGGAGCGGACGCGGCTCTTTTTCTAATTGTGTACTAGCGTGCACATTAGTTTGCTCAGCAGCACTTTGTCTAATTGCATGTTTTTATGTAAATAGAGTTCAGCTAAAGGTCAGCACCCGATGAAACGCTCTGCCACCGAATTCAGAGGTGAGAACGCTCGACTGCCTGGCTACGTTTAACTTGGTGACATGGAATAAATATGTTTGAATGTAGACTAAGGAACTGCTTGTTCCCATGTGGAGCCTTATAACATTATGATCCCAGTGGGTTCGTCATGTTCCAGCTGTGATGTGCCCGCCGGAGCCGATTCAGACAAAGCTTGAGGTTCCAGCAACATGTTTCAGAAGTGGCTCTTCTCCACTTACAATACATGTCTGGGCTGTTTTTGATGGAAGCTGAGCGAAGCTGCACAGAGCAGATCGAGCCAGACAGGAAGTCCGAAACAAGACCGGCATAGAGCTGATGCACAAGATCACCCAGATGCACAAAAATGGAAAAAATGACCAACTAAATCTGAGCAAGTCAACAAAATCGGCCATAATACTACGCCTGTGAAAGTCTGCCAGTGAGGAATGAACAGAACAAAACAGCATCACAAATGCAACATCACAGAGGTGTGCCCAGTGGAATTAAGGCATGAGACTAATCCAGGATCCCTTAGAGAAACAGTTATACTTGAATTTTTATTTGAAATTAAAGCAGCCAAATCAGTTTCATTTAGACGACAACTGGAAACATGAGCCGAGTTCAGCAAATTCATCACTGTAGAATTTTCTTATGTTTAAATCTCCAACATCTAACTATACTATATTTTGTCTATACAGCCATAAAGTAAACATTCAATTGCTAATGATGGGAGGCAGAGAAAAGCAGACGGGTAAATCTAGAATTTTGAAAGGCTGTTACAAACAAATATTAGTATTTTTATTGATATGTAACTTAAATCATCAGGCAGTCAGTGAAAATGTCATTAATTTTCTGTCAGCAATGAATCATTCGGCCAATCACTTCAGCGCCCCCTAGAGTCAAAGGGTGATTATGATCAGTAATTATGCAACGAAAAACAGGAAGTATCTAATGATCAGCTGCTCCTCTATACTTGTTAAGAAAAAAAAAAACTTACTGGAGGATGTAGTTGCTCACAACAAGAACTTTTCGGAGTCGACTTCAATAACCTCAAATGACCACACCACATATTTTATACATTGTCAGTAGCTGTAGGTCAGAGTTACAGAACTGCTCTCACTCCTGAACCGTCCATTTGTGAAAAGTTTGTTGTTGTTGATATAGTTGTTTCTTTTGTTTTGTTTTTTCAAATCAAATTTATCAGCATTTGGTAATGTTGCCTCACTTTACCAACACACCCCCTGGTGGCTATTCAGAAAAACAGCGCAAACAATGCGCCGACATTAAAATGCTCTTATTGTGAATCACATGTACTATAGGAATTATTGTATAAACAATGACTTTGCAGATTAGAAATAATGTACTGCGATAACCTAACTAAACAGAGGAGAACTAAAAATAACCACGCTCTGATGCTGCCATTTGAATAATGAAGGAAAAATTTGGCAGTATTATCCACAAAGAACTGCAATATACTGAGAATACAGACACATATGTGTTGCAGTAAATGTGGTAAAAGAGTACATATCAGTGCTTTAATGCTGCATACGGTGAATAAACATAAACATAAACATGACTAAATTTTGTCATGTTTACCACTGACACTTATATAACGCCATCAAAAACAAAACATATAGCACAAAATACAGGGCAATTGTAACGTATGCTACCTCGACCTGGAGAAGTCACTCTTGGTTTGAACCACACTGGTGAATTTGGATTTGTCCCCTCAATATTGAGAAGAGTGCACCGGTTCAATCCAGTTCAGGCTGAATATTTGAGGCAAAAATCAGGATTCTTTTTTGCAGCTCAAAGCCGTTTTCACTCAATTCATTAATGAGGAAAGTGAAGATGAATTTTAAAAAATATCTGACTTGTGAAGAGGCTTCTCCTTGGCCCTTTATTTAGATGTATTTTTTTTGGGTATTTATGGATCCATGTAGCCATCAGTGCTCATGCACTCTGCATTTTTAGGCACTATGACCCCCTGCTGCTCCCTGCAGAAGTGGCATAATAAACAAAAAACATCGGAATTTTCTACCCGATGTGAACAAACAAAAACCATGTTAAAAATAAGTGAAGACTCTTGCCTTCATTGTTGGCTGTGGGAATCCAGACTGTCAGCACATCAATGATTGTGAGTGCCCTAGACAGATCCTGCGTCCTTGACAGTGCCTGGATCAGCTCGCCGGACAGCGGCCATGACTCACTGTGGTGCAGAAGGTCCTAGGTGACCTGAGCTGGAGAGGGAAGCAGGAGGATTCCGGGCTGATCGATTCATAGATTTGAACTTTCATAACAGCTGAACCAATGTTATTTTGGATCAATAAAGTTTGCATTTTTAATCCAAACCTCGTGATCCAGAAACCTATAGACCAATGAAGTCACATTAACCTCAACCTCTCTCCATCTCAGTCCATATCAGCTTTAAAGATGCACACAACAATGGTATGAGTAATAAAGGAGAGGAGCTCAGACTCATAGGTAGTTTGCAGATCAGATATAAGCAGGAGTCTGACCATTCAAGGCTTAAAAAATGAGCAGTAAAATCTTGTTTCACCTGCTAATACCAGAGTGAAGTGCATTGCAATAGTGAAGTCTGGGAGGAGGTAAAAGCGTAGATGACCTTTTCCAGATCCGCTGATGAAAAGAATGACCTGATCTTGGTTAAATGTGTCAGTTGGACAAAGCCGGAGTGCAGCACTTTAGTCACCTGAGCATCAAAAGATAACAGAGTCAAAAAAAAAGCACACCTCAGTTTCGGGCCCCTTTTTAACACAGGCACCCAGACGAGATGAGAGATTGTTAATGCTACCAGTGCTGAGGCCAGATGAGGTGATTATAATTATTTCTAACTTAGAGTCACTCATCTATAGAACATCTTGGATGTCCAATTCCTACTATGAGTGAGGCAAGGCATGATGATGACATACATAGACAGTACCAGGCTTTAACAGGACATGTCATGTATGTCATCCATGCAGCAAAAATCAATGTCTACACATGATTTGCCCCATGTGTATAATAAATAATAGGAGACCCAGAATAGAGCCCTGGGGGACGCCACAAAGAGATGAGCACGAGAGGGGGAGGCATCTCCAAGCATAACAGGACATGTACAACATCAGAACAGCCAGATCAACCTCTTAAAGATTCATACATATATATATATTATTTACAAAACACATGCCGATATTATATATATATAACTGAGAAAAAAATGACAATGAGAAAGGAAAAGTATAAATATTAGAAAACCCACAACGGAACAGTGGCTGGAATTCCTTCCCCCTTCCTCCTCAGGGCACACCGCCTGTGGCACATTAGGCATGCAATGGGAAAACACAGCTAAAATAATTTTTATAACAAAATGTTTAACAGCATTAGTAATGGTGGCTTAAGGACAGCCTCGTTCTACAAACCCTTCAAAATGTCTCCCAGAGGACAGATACATGTCATTTACAACATGTGCGGCTCAAAGTTTGTTGTGTGGAACAGCACACGAGGCTCGAACCGATCGTCAACAAAATGACGTGAATCAATTAGCCAAAGCGAGTTGTGCACACAAACCGGTGACACCTGCGAGCAGTGGCGGCGCGATCACATGGGAATTCAGGAGCTGCTAAAGATGACTTCTGAGCATTAACAGCTGCCGAGAGGACGTTTATGGGGAACCCTGGGTTTTTTGTTGTGAGATTGCAAATGAAAGATCTCGTCCACCTGAGGCCGAACGGTCACCGATGATGACCGTGATGCAGTTTTTTTTTATGCTGCAGTGGAAACAGGAAACAGATTTGTTTGTCTCAGTCACTTAGAAGTCAGTTGTAGCTTTAAGAGAGCAGTGAAATGAGCCGGGCCACGAATCATTCTTCATTCAGTGTAATGTACTTGTTCCTAATGTGAGTGCATATTCAAGGATGGAAAAGCATCTCCTCGCTGTCTTAATCAGCTGGTGAGAAAAACAGCATCTTCCAGGCGAATTAGCAAACTCTGTCACCTGCTAAAGAATCGCACATGTGTTGAAGTGATGAGAAAAAAAAGTGTCAGACATTGATTAAATTCACCAAGCTCTCGCGAATACAAAACTATTGTGAGATCACAAAGACGGCAACTAATTCTCAGAGATGCAAAGAAATGCTATCAGACACGGATAATGAAAAGCAACTCATTCAGATGTTCTCATTTTTGGGTTATGCAACGAACATTATGCATAAGTGTATTAATGTCGGTGAGTGTCAGTTTTGGATGCAGGATTTATTTCACTCATCCAACTCACTGAGTGCAGGCAGCGAGCGTGGCCAGCCACAGCTGACGGCGCTGGACCCGCCGCAAAAACTACATCCAAAGGTGAGTCGCACAGCCCAATGACATCCAGCAGCTGACTGTCAGCTCAGTGTGTAAAGGCCCTGACGGCTTCATTCAGGTGCAATGTTGAAGTCATTAAGCAGGGGATGGATCGTTTGAAAGGACGGCGGTCCTATAGATCAGGGGTTTTCAAAGTGTGGGATAGCGAGCCTCCCTAAAGAGAACTCAAAAGCATGCCGCCCCCCCTTTACCCCCCCTAATTATTATTACTATTATTACTGTTATTGTTGTCGCTTTGTATGTTCCACACAGGCTTAAAAAAGGTTTTAAACAATAAATGCTATACACATCTTTATTTTTGTAAACATCTTAAACATGTTTGTATGTTCTTAAACATACTTTTAAAACATTTTAATCATCTTTATCTCTGTGTGTGGATAAATATCTTTTTAAACACATTTTAACATCTGTATGTTTTCAGCATCTTTTTAAAACACATTTTTAACATCTGTATGTTTTTAGCATCTTTTTAAAACACATTTTAACATCTTATGTTTTAACATCTTTTTTTAAACACATTTTAGCATCTGTTTTTAGCTTATTTTAACAGAGCTTTTTAATATCTTTTTGAATACATTCAATTTAAGGCCTCTTTGAGTTTACATGGTGGCATACTGTCGTTAGCTAGCACCTCTTTGCAGATAACACTCTGTGGCAGCATCAGGACCAATACATGAAAAGCCAAACTTTAAATAATCAGGGTCATACTTCCTCCGTTTTCTGCTCGCCCCAGACTCTGTGTCCTCTCTCACTTTCACTTGAGATACTAAAAATCCATCCATCTTGTCTCTTGTCAGATGTTTACACTTTTTTTTCTTTTAGGGTTTATTTTTTCACTCGCCGCGCCTCCCCTGAAGCCCTCTGGCGCCCCCCAGGGGAGGCGCGCCTCACACTTTGAAAACCGCTGCTATAGATCAACATCAGAAACCACAGTTTAACAATACTTAACTCGTCTCTTTCAATAGTCTATATATTGCTCGCATTATCCCTCCAGGTGAGTCACTATCTAAATGTGTGTCAGTGGAATTGCCTCTTATCATCCGGAACCTTGATCAGAATATAAACTCGTCGATGGAAATGCTTCCGCCAGCCACTCGCCGCCTTTCAATTCTGACCATTTTAATTGCTCAGGTACAGTAAGGATTGAGTTTAATTATCTCCATTACTCAATCCGAACGGCTTTCATGTTTAGAGCCTCATGTGAGGAATATTTAATAAGACAATCACATCTGAAAAAGCTTTTACGCCTCCATTAGCGGAATGGGACAGGCTGA
This sequence comes from Centropyge bicolor, assembly GCA_037975185.1. NCBI lineage: Eukaryota > Metazoa > Chordata > Actinopteri > Pomacanthidae > Centropyge > Centropyge bicolor. The sequence goes on along the minus strand of JBBMOC010001342.1, from coordinate 1,707 downwards.
GCGGCGCAAAGTGCCAAAGGAAGAAAGATTACGATCACTATTGCTTTCCTAACCATTACCAAAAATTGTAGTGGCTCCATTTGATCATTTTCGCTCGCCAGCATTCAAATGCATGTCCACAGCATAGTGAAAACAGATTAAAACAGAGAGAGGGCGAGCTTAGCTTACTTTACACGGCCTTCAATTGTGCTCTTGAACGCACGGGTGAGTTGATAGAGAGAATAAAACAGACTTTATCTCTTAAACCGAGAGCTGCGGCGAAGGAACAGCTGTATGTCCATTTGTCGTGCAGCAGCTTTTACAGTTATCTTCCTATGAAATCAGAAGCTCGATGCAGATTTAACACCCAGATGTCAGCGAATACACATTCAAACACTGTCATAACAAGGCCTTTTATTTTGAAATCCAGCAGGTGATCGGTGAAACTGTGACTGTTAAACGCTTTTGTCGCTTTAAGCATCATTTAAAGTTAAAAACGCTGAAATAATAAATGTATTGCTGCAACTGCTTTCAAAGAAATTAATACCAAACTCCGTATGAAAACATGGATAAAAGGCCAGGCTCAAGGCAGGGATTTTTTTTTTTTTTTTTTTTTTTTTCCCTTTCCACATTGCACTTTTTTCTATGTCATTTTCTCCCTCACACTTCTCAGACCCACAGCTTTGAGGCTCTTACATGTTGCAAATGCTCATTTTCAAAGAGATTACAACACATATCTGTCAGAAGCAGAATTGCATGGATATTATGCATGGGGACGACTCAGAAGTCTGCCAGTGGGGAACACATTGCAGTGTGCCTGAACCATCACCAGAGATTACGGGTGACTTCTTAAAAATGGGACAAGACCAGGCTCGCGGGGTCGACCAGGTTGGAACCAGCTGTAGACGTGCTTTAGCTGCACAATTTGGCTTTGTTCGCAGCGTGCGTAGATAGGGAGGAATAAAACATCTATGTCAGCTACAAGTGTTTCCTGAAGCAATTGGCCTCGTCTGACTCACTGAAAAGACTGATACCCTGTGGTGGCTTTGCAGAATACTTGTGGCCAGTAATGCCTCGTGCACACTTTTAGGAGGGAGAGGGGTCACTGACAATAGCTTCATAAAGCACATTTTCAAGCACAGTGAAGAGAATTCTGTTCTGTGGAGAGACTCTAAAATAAATCAGTTGACCTGTTAGTGAAAGATGTGAAATTCCTTCCGTTGTTCCTGAAGCACCAAGGCTTTAATATTAATGCATTTAATACTAATTGTGAGATAAAGCAGAACCAGGACTAGAACCAGAACCACTTCACAATATGAAGTGGAAGCAACCCCATAACATAAGAACTAGCTAACACACAAATGATTCTGATTTAAATGCAACCGCTCAATTTTGACTCATGTTAAGAAAACACGCAGCTAAAACACATCTGTATGTTCTGATGTGACTCACCTGCTTCCTGGTTGCTCAGGTGAAAGAGTCTGCAGAGGATGTCAAGTCTATTTAAACTTCCTGGTCCGACCATGTGACAGGAGCATGGGGGAGTGTCTGTTGAGAAAAAGGGTTTTTACCTGAAATCAATGATCTCATAGATTTTTTATTTTTGTAGTTGCTTATTGGTTTGTGTGCAGGGTTGCATAAATTGTAAATTTATACAAAATATAAAAAATAAACACTCAATTTGGCCAAATACATATTTTGTATTATTTTATATATTTTTTATTTTTT
>JBBMOC010001340.1:0-11412 GCA_037975185.1 Centropyge bicolor | reverse complement strand
ATTTTTTTATAAGGCGTTGGTTTAAAATATACAGCATACATCATTATCCACAATTCATAGCTGTCAATCTAAGTGGCGCCACTTTGATTGACAACTAGCCACTGACGGTCTAAAGGGCGTCACCCCGGCTAATTCTAGTCACTGAGTTTGGGAAAGAGATGGTCGTGGGGTTAGCCGGCTAGCAACGCTATTTAGCATTTAACCTAGCTGGTTAGCCGTAGCTAGTTTGATTATTTCGAATAAAGCGGCTTTTTTCAGCCAATAGCGTTCATTCAGCCGGCCCATAGGACCCGCCTCAGCTCCGCCCTCGCTCCACCTCTTTGTCCATATTTGGAGTAACCGGAGGTAGGCTACCAAGATGGCTGCGCACTACGATTTGCTTCATTTTTGCTCTTCAGAAACCTATGGGTGACGTCACGGGCACTACGTCCATATTTTATACAGTCTATGATATGAACACACCGACTCAAGGTAACAATGATACACAGATCTGGGAATTACACACAATTACACTGAATCCTCAGATAATAAAAACTCAGCTACTTCTGTCTGTTAGTTTCAGATAGAAAGACGTGGTCATGCATTATTTCTTAGTCAGCACATTGAATGCAGAACGTCTGTCAGTCACTCATCGTTTCGTGCTCTTGTGGAAACAGCCATAAACGTAGCAGTCAACCCATCACACATTCATAATACACCATCAATGAACTGCTGCTGCAGGTCGTAAATCCAGACCTGGAAGAGACGCTGGCACTCAGTGATCATGTGTGCCAGGCCCTGGGTGGCTGCCAGGTTCTCACTCAGGTCCTTCTGATCCGGGCGGCCGGTGGTGTACTTCCTCTGGATTGACCTGGAGGAAGAGATTAAACAGAAGGTGCAGAACATAAATCAGTGAGTATTTACACAGAGGAATGTTCTGTCATGATGAATTTCCATATGTACATGAAGCTTTTATGGAATCTGACTGATTCATGTAGTGACAGAGTTAGATCACTTTACAGCCTGACATCAGTCACCGACATCAGTCACCGACATCAGTCACCGACATCTGGTCACTGACATCTGGTCACCGACATCAGTCACCGACATCAGTCACTGACATCAGTCACCGACATCAGTCACTGACATCTGGTCACAGCTTTAAACATAACCACAGTTCAACAAGTAAAAGTCAATAAAATAAGACAAAAAACATTTTGCACAACAAAAGCTATTTTTTCCCAAAGAGTGTTTCCTGTGTATGAGCACGGTCGTCGGTGTGTGTTCGCACCTCGGTGACAGCGTCTCGTTCTTCAGGATGCTGAGGTGGAAGAGCGAGGGCCCCAGACAAACGGCCAGGTTCATCGGCGTCATCTGGTTCTCCTCCACCAAGGAAGTGACGTCACGCAGGAAGCTGAGCAACGTCTGCAGAACTTCTCTGTTTTCATCCGGCATCAACAAAATGGCCGCCCTGACGGCCTGTAACCTCTGCTCCTTTGGGACATCTGCAGTGAAGAGAACAGAGGAAGTGAGGAGAGATGATGGATACAGAGAAAAACATTTCCTACTGATAGATTTCATGAAAAAACGCATTTGTAGCATTTTGGAACAGTCGAGGCCTTTAAGCCTTGTTTTGGCTGCTGAGCGCTGAGCTCCCACAGGCCACTCACACTGGTAGATGTGCAGGAAGGTCTCCCCCAGCTTGCTGGTGAGCAGGGGCTCCGGCAGGTCTCTGAAGAACTGCTTGACCATGTCGGCCACGTCGTACGCCGACTGCTCCTCGTAGCTCACAGCGTCCGGGGACAGCTCGCACTGCTGCCTCAGAGCCTGAATACGAGACTTCACGCCGGACTTCCGGAACAATCCCACCTGGGACGAGAAGGACAAGAGAAGTCACTTATTGACTGAGTGGCTGCTGTTCGACCTGCAGATAAGCCACAGTTAGCAGTTAGCTGTGTGATGAGAGGACAGGTCGGTCGGTCCCTCACCTGGTCCAGGCAGTGAGCTCGGAGGTGGCTCAGGGCCTGCTGTAAACACAGGGGCAGCGGGAACCCACAGCGCTGCACGTGGATGATGAGGGGGACGCCGAACACACTCTTCTCTTTGTAGTCCGGCACCTTCATGCGCTTCATAAACTTGGGCACAGACCTGGAAGCCACAGACAGAAAACAATTAGGGAAGTGTGTGGGAGAGAGAGAGAGCGGCCGGCGCTGCCATTATCTCTCTCTTTATGTAGACGCTGGTCAGACACCCCCACCCCCCCTCCAGGGGCCAGTAAACATGAACAGGACAGATCGTTAACAACACAGGGATGAGCTTGTGTTTGCAGGTCATTTGGTGAGTTAATAATGCAGCTTCCCATTAGAACAGGCAGCGTCAGTGTAGTGGATGAAGTTATGGTTCTTTAAATGTGTGAAGGTCTTGACTGTGATGAGTCCTGCTCAGGGTTACACACATACAAAGCAAATCTTCGTTGTGGTAAATTGTAAATAATGAGGAAGTAAGAACAGAGAGTTTGTTAACTTTTTACAAATGTCTAACTATCTGACATCACGTCTTCTAAATCCCCTGAATTATAGATTAAAGCATAAGTCAAACATAGAGAAGAGGACACATGATAAACACATGACACAGTCTGTACTGCACTGTCAGGCAGCAGGTCCACCCACCAGGTCCAGCCATGTTTATTAGACATGGAGTATTTCTCCATGATGGCCGTGAGGCGGAGCAAAGAGAACTTCTGCAGCAGGCTGAGCTGGCCTGCTGATTGGCTGACGATCTGCAGCGAAGATGCTGGTTGGTTGAGCTGGTCAGAGGTTCTGAAGCTGGGCCACCGCAGACTGGGATGGGAAGAACAGACCAGGAAAGAACAAGGTGGATTCAGTGAGTGTAGAGGCCTGATCAGGTTCATTTAAAGGATCATTCTGCTTCATCACAACTTGGCTCTAATTTGAATTGTGTTGGCATCTAATAATAACATTGTGCTCAAACATGATTGCTGAGATGAGTGGAAACAAACGTCCAGACAAACCAGTGTTGAGGAGAAAACAGAGAGAACAGTGGACCAATGCACCACAGTGATTATCAATGACGTTTCGGGTGACCCCCCCACTCTTGGTTACACCTCCAAATACAGTGGTTTACCTGCACCAGCGTGCTCTAACATCTCAGCTTTGTTGAGTACAATGTTGCTCTAACCTATAAAAAACTACAAGATCCAACATACAATAAACTCAAATTAACTCTTTAACACCCAAACAGCTGCTCACCGTGGTCTCGTCAGCGAGGCCCCCACCCCAGAGTCCCGCCTCTCCCGACTGGTCCCGGTCGAATCCGTGTCGTTCAAGGAGACCCCGTCTCTCTCGCCCTCGCTGGGGGTGGTCCTGCCCTCCCCCTCCTCCTCCCCCTCCCCCTCCCCGGCCTCGCCCTCGGGCAGCACGCTGCGGCTCCAGTGGTCCACGATCTGCTGCAGGCCGCTGACGTGCTGGATGATGTCGTCCAGGTGAGGGAACAGGTTGTCCTCCTTCTCCAGGTCCAGCAGGTCTCCTGTGCTGGCGTAGAGGTGGGAGCCCGGCACGTTGTCATAGACGCTCACCCTGCTGCCCCGAGGAGCTGCGGGACAGGGGGGCTTGGACAGAGGCTTCCCAGACCAGGGCTCGCCCAGGCCCCCGTTGGGCGGAGACGTCTGGGCCTGCGTCTGGGGGCCGCTGCTCCTGTCGTTGGGGGACGGTGCCAGGCTCTCGATGGACAGAGCTTTGGGGAAGGTTCCTGGTTTATGGTCTTTGGGGATGTGGACGAGGAGGTTTTCATATGAGTGAAACTGGTTTCTGCCAAACTGGCTCTGGCCTTCAGTCCTCCTGCCCTGAGAAGGCAGCTCCATGTCTTCCAGGTACATGCTGCTTCTCTTGTTGGCAGCGCGGGGTTTCCTACTCACAGGCTCCTTCACACGGGCCGTCACCGCCTCGCCGCCGCCGGGGCTCACGCTCGCCGTGGACAGGTCTTTACCATCACTGGTGGGGGAGACGGAGGACGTGTCACCGTCAGTCTGGTGGTTGTGTTTAGGGCTCTGTTCTAATTGGCTGATGGGGGTACACTGGAGCACCTGCAGCGCCTGCGGTTCCTCGCCCTGGAGCACCGGCCCGCTGATGACCAGCGGCGGCCGGCGATTTGAGCTTTTCCTCCTCGTTGACGGCCCCCAGGTGCGCATTATCTCCATGCGGCGCAAAAACTCTTTGGCTTTACTCCGCCCCCCTTGCCCGTGGCGGCTGCTTTTGATTGGCAGGGAGTTGTAGTGTGGCAGTTCCCTGGGCGGCTGGTAGGAGGCGGAGAGGGAGGCCATGGATATGGAGTCAGGCATGGCGGAGGCCGAGTCCTCGCTGTGCAGCGAGGAGATCTCCGTGATCTCCTGCTCGCTCAGGTCGGTCAGCACGCTCTCGCTGCTCACCGTGCTGTGCAGACCTTCACCCTGACCGGTCGGGCTGCTCTCATTGGTGCTGTCCAACAGGAAGTCCTGCAGGCGAGACCAACGCCTGCTGCTCCACTCGAACGTCCATCGCTTGCTGATGGCCAACGGGTCATCTTCATCAGAGTCATCACCCTGGGGGAGGAAACAGGAAGTGTTAGCTTTCAGTAGATGGCTACCAGTGCCTTTGGCCTATTATATGTGGACAAGGGGACCTGACCAAGATCCACCTTTAAATCTGAATCAGTTTGTGGGCAGGACAGGGCATCACATTTTCAGATGAACATCCACCAGACAAAACCAACAACCATCAGTCTGTTAAGGTGAGGTCTCACAGTTGGAAAAAAAAGCTCTTACTTTCTTCTTGGGGTGGCTGACGTCCAGCTTCATGGAGGCACACTTGTTCAGAGTATTCAGGCGTCTGCAACACACACATCACACAGTGAGTGAAACATGGAGCTGAAGGTGGGACGTGCTCTGTCTCTGGCTGAGTGTTTGTTTCCTCCTGCACCGGAACACTCTCTCTCCTTCTCTCTCTCTCTCTCTCTCACCTCCTTTCTGTCAGTCACTCTCACACGTGCCTCTTCATCTTCATTCCTGTCTCTATCCTTCTCATCACACTGTCTCTCCCTCTCTGTTCCTCCTCTCCTCTGGCATCGCTCCGCTGGGACTGATCCTCACCCTCCCTCAAAGACTGGACCCCCCCCCCCCAAAAAAAACACAGCTAACTCCTCCCTTCCACTTCCCTCCTCACGTCTGTCACGTCTGTGGATGTTCTGAGGGAAACCTCCTCCTGGGTGCCCCTCCTTCCCCCCCACTTTCTCCCCCCCCCTGAACTCAGGGGCTGTTTAAGAGGGTGGCATCTCAGTTGTGACCTGTGTCATTTGAAAGGTTTCAGCCTGGAGCAGCACAGTGGGAACTCCTCCATTGTTTGCTGTTTACTTTCTCTGTCCTCTCATACTTTACAAACTGGCAGACAAGAGATTACTTGTTGCTACATATAAACCAGAAAAGCAGCACCGGGCAGGAGCGAGCTGCCAGAGCAACTGTCCTTTTCACTGAAGGTAAACATCCCAGCTGAGAAATACACAGAGGGAGCTCCTGTAGTCTCCACACCCTGTACTTCTGCTGCAGGATGGAGCAAACAGTTTTTCTATATTTGGCTACAGAGCTGGAAATTTTATGGTCCATACACTCAAATTCTTGCACATGAGTATATAATGTAGAAATGACAGTTTGTTAAGAGCAAAGCACGACAGAAGAGAGAGCTCGTGGTTCTCCAGCTCTCAGGGCTCTGATCTGCATTCTTTCACTATACAGCCGTCAGGACTCACTAATGCTATAATTACCACACCCTCCTCTACCGTAGGCGCTGGAGAATAGAGAGAGGTGGGGGTGAGCGCAGAAGAGAGAGAGAGATAAGGGGGGTTGGGGCGAGTACGATGGTGCAAGCTGAGAAAACTTCAATGAGAAGATGTGAAAGAGAAAGATCATAGAGGTGTACAAAGGCAGCTAAACACATTCAAAGACATCTGGTAGAACACACTGGCATCCCCTCACTCCTTACCAGTTACCCCCAGCCCCCCCCTCCTGTTTTTGCCCCCTGAGGGTCTCTGCTCTTTGAATGGGAGATCAGAGCGTGGTGGAGGGGGGGGGAGGTGGCCAGATCAAAGCCTGGGTGTCTGAGCGGGAGACAGGGATGGGGACTTCATTAAGGGTCGGGGTCAGACAGCTAATGATTAGCAGTTAGCAGTCAGACCCCAGGGGGGGGGCTAGAAACACAAGCTGTGGTTTTACTGGACGGTGAACGAGTGAGCGTCCTCACCGACACAGAGGCTCCACCAGGTCCCGGTCCAAGAAGTCGTGGTCCCTTTTCACGGAGGAAATGTCGATGGGAAACTGGGAGTCTGTAAGAGAGGGTCACATCACACACGCTGGGTTAGTGAGTGACTGACAGGAGACAGCAGTTTCCTCTGCTAGTTAACCCTTAATACAGTCTGTGACATGTGGCACAACTGCCGCTGTTCACACCTGTCATCAACACACACACACACACACACACACACATTTTCTAACCCCAAAATAACTCGAATTCCCCACAATGCCAATGCCAGAATGACTTGAGCCTTTTATTCTGGTGATTCTGTGTGTGTGTGTGTGTGTGTGTGTGTGTGTGTGTGTGTGTGTGTGTGTGTGTGTGTGTGTGTGTGTGTGTGCGGTGGCAGACTCCAGGCATCATGTGCGCTCGGGAGCGGCCACAGAGTCCCAGAGGTCGGCATCCATAACCCGACATTACTGAGCTCACAGCAATTCTTCAGATGGTGTGTGTGTGTGTGTGTGTGTGTGTGTGTGTGTGTGCTGCTAAAGCAGGATAGCTGGATGTTAAGAGCTACTTCTTCGATAACTGGGGCCATTTCTTGTTCGAGCCTCATCTGTTTGGCTGTATGAGACCCGAGGATCATGACATGAATGAACGCCTGTACGTGTTCCAGAAAGGTGGAAGGAGGACATGACAGATGGTTGAAAAGACAGACAGAGAAAAACAGATAGTAATAAAATGCAGGCGTTGACAGGAGGGAAGAAAAGTTGTGGGCGAGCTAAGAAGAAGGTGGAAGACAGAGGAGAGAGAGAGAAGCTGTGAGAGTCCCAGCAGTGATAACAAGGCCTTTCCCATGACCCCTCCCTCTGGACAGGAACTGAAGCCTGGAAATAGAACGCAGAGGCCCAGAAGACGAGGATACAAAGATGGAGGGAGAGAGAGAGAGAGAGAAACAGAGATGATGGAAAAAATAAGGCAGAGAGAGAAAACCAGGAGCAGGGATGAAGGAAAAGAGAATCTGAAGGAGTCAAATCTGTGTGTGAAACAATGCAGCTGAATGTGTGTGTGTGTGTGTGTGTGTGTGTGTGTGTGTGTGTGTGTGTTACCTTCATAGAGCTGGGCGTACTGTGGAAATCCCGCTGCTCTAAGCCAATCACAAGCCTCCTTAGCCTCAATCTCTGTAAAGCCAGAAAAGCAGTAGTTGAGCACACACACACCAACAAACTGACCATATGGACGCTTTGGCAGCAGCTCAGCACAATAAAAAAAACACTGTGTTGAAACAGGAGCCAATATCACATCCTTGTTTTTGTGGAGGAAAGTCCCCACATTATTAAATGTACCAGTGAGAATTCTAACCTGCTGTGCATTATTGTGTTCATTATTGTGCTCTCTTAACATACACACTAAACAAAGACGAACAGACATTATCACACTGGATTTGTCTGTTCTCCCTATCACAGCATGTTTAGCATTCTGTGGAGGAACATCTCAGAGAATTCAGCTTTCCTCTGGGAATTCACTGGAATGAAGAGATTGGAAACACTGGAAGTGAGCCAGCGAGGACAAAGGCAACAGTTTACACAGCTCGTATATAATAATTACAATAATGAACTGTATCTGTATAGCACCTTTCATACAAGAAACATATCTTCGATTTAAAAAAATTACATTGAAATTACCTGCACCATAAGACAAAAAAAAAAACATGGATTGAAAATTAATAAGACAATAATAATTAATAAGATAAAGATGCATAAAAACAGAGACAGACAGAACGCAATCATCAGTATAAAATAAGATGGAGAATAGAGCTGGCTACATCAGTAGGCCGTGTGCTCCACAGGCTGCAGATGATCACAGCGAGTTAGCAATGATAGCAGTGACACACTGTACATATCCTCCACTCTCAGACGATGCCCACTCAGGTAAAGCAGCAGCAGTGTTTCAGCCGTTCATGCATAAATTTAACAGGCTTTAACACTCGGCACCACAGCCCATTAGGTGCTGCCGCCAGCACCGCCACACCTTTTACAGGCCTGTCTTTTACTGCCTGTTTCCACGAGCATATGTACTGCTCACACTGCTAAACTGGCAGCTCTACAGTGTGTGTGTGTGTGTGTGTGTGTGTGTGTGTGTGTGTACATTTTCTTTATGAGCACTGATTAAACCGCCGTGCAGAGCTTTGTGCTGACAAAGACACTGGAATGATGTTGGTGCCTGTGATAAAATACAGCAGTGTAACAGATATACAGACAGAGACATACAAACAGTTACACCTATACATTCACACATATAGCTTAATAACATACAGGAGGAGATGTAAAGGAGCAGCAATAAAGGACTGATGGAGACAAAATACAAACAAACTAAACCTCCACACAAAGATGTTCAATATAGCACAATAATGTCACTCTGACTGAAAAAGCTCCAGCAGCATCATCAGTTCTTTCAAAGCCCAGATCCTTCTCCCTCCCTCGCCTCGCTCGCCCATCCAGAGGTGCTGGCAGTGAGCGAGGGCCACACCGCAGAAACACAGGGGACAAAGTTCAGCGGGGCAATAAAAAGCCTCCGTCTGCACCATCACAGATGAGAACGGTCAGAGGAAACGATCCTTTCACCGCAATCCAGCAATTACATCCCTCTCCCAACATTCTCCGCATAACTCATCCTCCAGATCACAGATGGAGCAACACGAGGGCCGAGAGCGAGAAAAAGAGACTTTTTCCACAACACTCTGAAAATAGACGGGAGAGACGAGAGGCTCCGGAGAGCAGGACCTCGGCAGGGCGGGGGGGTGAAGACTTACTTGAAGCCCTCATGGTGCGGGCCAGGACATGCTTCTATCTCGTCCTCCGGTGCTCGCTCTCCATCCACTCTCCTCTGTCCAGCTGCCCATCGAGAGGCAGCGAGCCTCTGCTTTCCTCCTCACTGCCTGTCCAGCCTCTGTGTTTACACTGAGCCTCCCTCTCCCAGCCTGCCCCATGCAGCTCTTCTCTTCCCTCTAATTTTCTCCTCAGCCTCCTCTCTCGCACTTTCTGCTCCGTTAGGATCCACATACAGAACCTCCCTGCCTCCTCCTGCACTCGCCTCCTTCTTCTCCCCACTCTGCTTCAGTTTCTCACCTCCTCTTCACTCTCGTGTCCATTCTTACATTTCTCCATCTCTCTCTCTCTTTTCCTTGTCTTATCCTCTCTCAATCTTTCTCCCAACACAGCTGTGTTCTCCTTCATCCGTCCGTCCTCCTTCCTCCTCTCACTGACACCTCCTCATCCTGTCTCCTCTCTGCTCCGTCCAGACGCTGCTCGACGCCACCACCTCCACATCTCCTGTGTCAGAGCCAGAGCTGCCGCTGCCCCGTCTCACCCGAGCAGGAAATGGCTCATTTCAGCTGCCGTTTGCATCAGACTGACGACCGGCCGACGCTCACCTCACATGTCAGCCGAACCTACCGGCGGGGGCCGGCAAGGAGACTCTGCCCTCGGCCTGCTGTCTGTCTCTGTGCAGCGCTGCAGACGGGAGGAGGAACGGTGGGATCACACACACGGTGCAGTCCAGATGTTGCCCCCAGTGAGTCAGGGAATGCAAAAAGGATGAGACAGGCAGACAGCTGGGAGGGGGGGGGGGGGACAAAGATGAGATGGACAAACCCTGTGGGAAACGCACAGGCAGGAAGACATACCACAGCAGCCGCTTATTTACTGAATGTGAGATGAGACAGATTACCCACTCTTTTTATAGAAACCAGATTTAAAAAAAAAAAAAAAAAAAAAAAAGCAAAACAGGAGCTGCAGATGAAGAGAAGGAGGCAACAAGTCCCAGGAACAGAGCAACACCAACAGCGCATTGATCCAAAACCTCCTGATTATCCTGTCACACACGGTCGTCCATTAAAAACACGTCATTACAGCTCACACAGAGCTGGAGTTTAAAGACAAAGGAATTATTCAGATTTGTGACTCAGAAGGTGGTGAAACTGATTCAAAGTCACTATTACTGTATTTTCATATCAACCTGTTTCCATTTCTCCAGAACAACCAACACAACACACGAGCTCCTTCAGTGAAATCAGAGCTGAAGTTTGACTTTGCCTCTGATCATCAGGGAAACAATCAACTCAGTTCCTATAGACGAATAAATGATGCACACTACAAACCCATCCTTCCACCAGAAAGCCATGAGAGCTTCAGGTGAGAGAATCGAACCTTTCCAGTATTGCATTAAAAAACAATCATTTGTCACAGAGCTGCTGTGGTTCCCATGTACATGTAGAGTCGGGAAAAGGCCGAGCTTCATCACAGTGTTTGTTCGTGTGTTATCGGCTCTGCGTCTTTGTGTTTGTGCACAAAGGTGCCGAGTGGCAAAGCTCCTGTCAGCGTGAAAACCAAGCACCGCTATTCATCTGTGCTGAGTTTAATCAAGAGATTAATTCGTGCACAAACATGTTATTAGTGGGCCACAGACACACAGACACACAGAGTGGGACGGAGCTGGTCCAGGCTGCCTGCTGGGCTGCTCCCTCGCCCGCTGCATTCCTGCTGCAGACAGTGTGTGACAGCAGGCAGCAGGCCAGCAGAACCACAGCAGGGAGGGTGGGCCGACGGTGTGTGTGTGTGTGTGTGTGTGTGTGAATATAAAGGGGCTGTAAGGTAAATCCTTACATAACAACAGTGCCAGCTCTGTTACATAATCCCGTCTTCCGAGCGCCCTGACGTGCTCACAGCTCTCTCTCTCTCTCTCTCTCTCTCTGTCTGTCTCTCTCTCTCTCTCTCTCTCTCTGACAGTGTGCCTCTACCTTTCATTTCCTGCCTTTCATCCGCCGCCGGTCACCCTGACTCTCTGACAGCCTTTTCTCAGCGCTGCGTCGGCCTTGTGCCGGGTCTCAAGGACCCTGAAGTGCTGTGCATGACATCATTTCCTGCTCTGAATTTCCCAGGCATCCAGAGCGGCATGTGAGCTAAGAACAGCAACAGGAAGTTCCTGGACTGAACATGTCAGTGGGACTCAGCTGGGATAACTGTTGGACTGGGCAACAGAGAGACGAGCTGAGGAACAGTTACTGTGTAAATAAAAGCTGTTTATTTGAAAGAGTCATTTCAGTCTAGATCCATTTGATAAGGAGATAAACTGAGTAGGGACAGAGCGGAGATTT